>SJYO01006231.1:29053088-29321869 GCA_006410555.1 Capra ibex
GGGGGGCGCGGGGCACGAACCGAAAGAAAAGAAAAAGGAAAATAAAAAAGTTTAATTCAAAATAAAGCCCGTTTTACTCTTGACGTCGGACCCTTTGTGGAGTCTATCAAGACTCCTTGACGAGGTTTCTCCGTCACCCCTTCTAGTTATACATTCTAAAACCAAACCCAGATACCTTATGTTGGAACTTACACCGAATAGAGTAGACACGAACCAAAAATTACATTTATAATCTAAACTACAGAAATTAACTTGGTTCTTTAGAGTAACTCGGTGTTACCTTAATTCCCTTACGTTGCTTCAAATCCCCAAAGAGGTCTCCCCCTTTTTTTCCAAACCATTTCAGACTAAGAAACGTACTTGAAGGGTGAACGTCGTGGAGTCATGAATTACCCCTACCTAAGATAAGGGTCCTCCTTGCAGACATAGATACCTTCAACTAATTTACCGGCCACCTGGTTATCGACACCGAACACGAAAACAAACAGGATGTTCACTAAAATAAAGTAACTTAAATTAGTTAAGTTTATAATTCACTGAAATGTTGAATTTTTTTAATGAAAATATTTGTTTAAATTTATATCACCTAAATGTTACAACACAATCTAAGACGATGTGTCGTTTCACTTAGTCGATATGCATATGTACAGAGGGGTAAAGAACCTAAAGAAGGAGTAAATCCAGTGTTGTAACTCAGCTCAAGGGACCCGTCGTGTCATCCAAGAGTAATCAATAGATAAAATTTGTGTCAACACACAAATACATCCACCTGGAACTCTGACAGTATGTCTCACTTCACTCAGTCTTTCTCTTTTCGTTTATAGTATGTGATTAACACATATACTCCTTAGATCTTTTTACCATATCCACTTAAATAAACGTTTCATCTTTATCTCTGTGTTTGTATCTCTTGTTTGTATACGGTGGTTCTCCCTTCTCCCCCACCCTACCTAGTGTTGTTAAGTGTTGAATATTCTTTATGACTAAAGACTAAAATAAACCTTTTGGTGTTCTAGACCTTTTTAATCTACGACTACAGTTCCACCGTTGTTGGTTGGTCTCGTTCCACGTAGAGGAAATTGAACTGTGTACACGACCGGGAGAATCAAGGGTGGTGAACGTTTTGTGTATGTGAATCTGAAGATTGGTGGTTTGGGGGTCGGTACAGATAGTGGATGGAACAAGGATACCGTAAACTTAAACTCTGGTGACAAAAGTTTATGGGATATAGAGATGTTTGGTCAATGGTGGTTGGTAGTGACATTAGAATTGTAAGGATATCTCACTCTTCTTAGGATCTTTTCTTCTACTGGAACTTGCAGAGACTTCGTTTCCGTTTCGTGCACCACATGAAGTTTACACATGTCTTAATTGAATGGGAGTAAAGAAAACGAACGAATAAACGTAAGTCACAAATAGTTTACTTAACGATCACACACAAAAGAAACTTACGAATTAATGATAACATTTGTTTGTGGAATAAAAAATAATTTACTAATTACTTCTTAATGTAAATGGGACCGTAGTTCTTTACGAGTTAAGACAGGTCATGGTTCACAGGCACACCGAGTCACCGGACCGTTAATTTGATTGTTATGGTACCGTACCTGTCCGGGATTTTAATACTGAATTCGATCCATCCATGAAAGTTTGGATATCCTTGTTGAGTAAGGGGTTCCTCCGCTATCCTACGTCTTTTACTTTATTTCTTGATCTTCGGTTTTCCCAGATCCAATATTAGAACGAAGTCATGAAATTTTTACAAAAATAGTCACATATTAACGAAATGTTACAACACAACCAAAGACGACATCTCACACTTAGTTGGTATGTATTTGTGCAGGGGAGGGAGAACTCGGTGGGAGGGTTCGGGAAGTAAGGTGGGGGCTCCAGTAGTGTCTCGTGGTTCGACTCGAGAGACACGATGTGACGTCGAAGGATCACGAGAGACAACATGTGAACCGTCGCACACATACAGTGTGGATTGGAGGACTAAGTGGGGGAGGGTGCAGGTGTATAGGAGTACAGAGATATAGACGCAGAGATAAGGACGGGACCTTGATGACATATTAGAATCTATTCTGTAGAAAGAACATCCTGTCAGTCAAAGGAGTAGACATTTCATGAAAGACAAGTGTCTTAATACACTCGTTTTGTAACACGAGAAATATTTTCTGACACACTTAGTATTTAGTTCCTTATTATAACTACCATTAACAGAATTTTTAGGTTGACAATTTCGTTCCTGCCACCAAAGACTACCACGACTATGGGTAAGTGTAAAAGATAAAGTCCCTAAACTGGTCCGAAACTTTATAAGTTAGTTAAGATGAAGCCGTATTCGTTGATTCGTACGTTAACGTTTTTTATTAACTCGAGAAATTCAGGTAGCTATTATGAATTAAGATACTTATAAGTACACCTCTTATTACGTTAAAGGTGTCCGACGGATTACAGTCCGATATTTCTCCCTATTCGACTAAAACTAAGCCTTTGCTTTCGTTTGGGTAGTAATTTGTAGGACCTACTCTTGACTGTTCCACTTAATGATGTGTGAGATTCGTTTGAAATGTTCATTCAAATTAATTTGTTCAGATAAGCAAGGACCGTTGGAGTAAATCTGCACAAATAAATCCATACCGTAAAGATGAATTTCTGAACCACTCGGTGATAGAAACTGAGTTAATGATTTCTTTGAGAACCGTCTGAGAGTCTGAAGAGACTTCCCAGGATAAACATAGGACGTCTGAGAAGACCAACTTTAAGTTTACTCTTTCAAAACTACAGTGTACTTTTCGTCGTGAAATTCAAATTTCTCCATTTTTCCGAAGCAAGAATCCAAAGACTTTAGGACCTAATGGATCACTTAGGTCCTGTAATGGACAAGGAGTAGTCTACTAGGACCCTTTATCCTTCTTGACACGATCAAGGTGAAACCCCGTCCAACAACCGTAACTAAATCCAAAAGAAAAAAACTAACGGGATATAATTCCGCTTTCAGAAATTCCAAATTGTGGACCGTGATGTCCCACTCTGATCAATCCTTTTCTACTTGTCTTTGTTGAGAGTACCTAGAAACGACTCAGAAAGTGTCTCGTGTGACAGTTATGGTCCTCCACAGAGACCTCAGAAGTGAGTGAACTAAATTTTATCTCATATAATCGGACCGTAATAAGTTCAATGAAAATATATTTTGTATATAGTAGAGATACCCTTTCGAGTATAATAAACTATGGATAAATTCTTTACCTTTTAACAAAGTACCAATAGAGTAAATTAGGTGTGTGGTTCGGTTTCCCTACCGCATCCTACGAATCAACATATTTTGCTCTTTTATTTCCCGGTATTCAGATACATTGAACTGGTACCAGGGTGTTGATCAGTCAAAGTATGGTAAGTCTTCAGTGTGTGTTGTGATTCCAGTTGTTAGTGACCTCGTCGGGGTTTCACCTTTATTGTGTTTAGAATTAGTTAAATATTTGTTTGTACCATACAAGTATTTACCTTATAATAAGTAGTTATCATTCCTTACAATGTGACTATATTCCATATTATACCCGTTCGTTTGAAACTCTTGTTCTACGATTCACTTTCTTCGATCAGTTTTACTGGTACATAATGTACTAAGGTAAATCTACTTTACAAGTCTTGTCTATTTGAGTGTCCCTATTCTGTCTGACTACAAACGTATCCGACCACCGAGTCCCCCTCACCCTTCTGATCCCTCACTGACGAAGTTCCATGAGTCAAAGAGACACCACGGGATTGTTACAAGATTTTAACTACCACGACTACCACCGTGTTGAGACACTTATATGGTTTTTGGTCTCTTAACGTATGAAATTTTCCCACTTACATACGATACACTTAATGTGGAGTTCTTATGACAATGATTTGAACCTCTTCGTGCCCGTTAGAGAGTTCCCGTAGTTCTTCGTCTTCCTATATTAGTTGTGAGGGTCTCTACCAGCAATGGCTAAAGATGTCAGTCGTCGTGACCAAAACGAAAGTGACCTCTTACACCGTCTTTTATGTCGAAAAGGACGTTCTCGTTAACACTGTTTGAAAGATCCCTCAGCGAAGGCCGGAATGACTGTTTTTACCATTTTCCCGAAGGAAGGAAGTTTCCAAAGAAAGAGAACTTCCCCGAGGTAGTCTCGAAAGAGTAAAAGTTCTCGAATTTGAGCGGAACGAAAGTGAATTCCGGGTTCACTATCAGTTAGTATTGTAAACGGACATCCTTAGGACGGAAGTGGCATTCCTATCCTGGAAGACTAGAAAGGACTACGACTACCTATCAGTCGCTAAAACATATTGGGACTTAGTGGTAGTAATCACGGAAGAGTCCCTTTACGTGGTCCTTTAAGGGGTCAAAGTCTCCGGAAAGTAGAGAGGAGGACGGAGAATTTGTGTCACCATGGGGACAGAGAGACGATGGGGAGAGACGATGAGTAGAAGTTCAAGTTACTAAAAGAGGACCGGATGTCTGGTCTCCTCTCCGTCTCTACCGGGCGAAACTCTAAGTTTAACGAAATTTTAAACCACGGTAAAGGAAGTACTTTCCATTCATTACCTCCCTCTATTAAAGTGTTAAGAGGTAATTTGGTAAAACAAAATTCATCTCCCTTTGACCACCACTCCCGTAACACAAAGTGTACAAAATTGTGCACGTCGACAAAGACACACAAAGGGAATTTTTACTTTTCCTTTTTAGAAGACTACTATTCTTTTACTGAAAAATTCTTTGTCATCATCCTAGTACGATATTTGTTGGAGACGGTTCCAGACCTTCCTCCAAGTGTAATACAGATGTGGTTAAAGTTTCAGTGGTGGTTCAAAGACCCAATGAGGGATCACTTTCAAACATGTAGAAATATTACGGAAGTCTTATTAAATAGTGTATCATTTCTAAAATTTTTTAGTAATAAGAAAACTAGATTTTTAGGAACATGAAGTTGAAATTATACAAGAAAAGACTTCTTCAAAGGTGCATATAAAATGAGGAGCCTCTTTAGTCGTCATCTCGTGAGTTCGTTCCAAAATCTTAGAAGGTTAAGGTAAATTTTCTTTCAAGAACAAAAACAACAACAACAACAACACAGATAGGTGGTACTGTGTATGAAAACTCAGATTTTACACTTCGGGAAACTTTGTATTCAACCACTCAAGTAATCTTCCCTCTAAGTCTATAAGTTTGATTACCAATTTCCGATCAAATTATAAATCTTAAAAAAAAAGGGATACCGTCTATGTAATCGTGTCGTAGTCATTCGATTCTTGTTATAACTAAAAACAAAGACAGAAATCCGACGAAATTTGACATAATAATAAAAAAATGTTGGTTCATAGTTCCCACCATCATAATAAAAGGGTTATAGTCTCTATAAAATAAGTTTTGATTTTGGGTAGTGACTACGTATGTACGTGCACGTGTGTACATGTTATATATATTCGACTATTTAGAAAGAAACTCCTGTCCTTGATCTTTGTATTAGTTTAGGTAAGAGGGAACATTTCCCAAATGGAGTTTAGGTAACCTTCGACGGGTTAAACCTCGAAAATCAAGAAGGACACATAATCGAAATTCCTTTACAAAGAGACTAGTCCGAGAGTCTCCTGGTGTCTCTCTCTGGTTTTAATTGACGTTTCTAGGATAGCTCGGGCTAGAAGGCGTAGTAACGTAGTGGACTCGTACCAGTGGGTTCCCACCTAATCCACTGTTCCGACGACCGAGTCTCAAGACTATGATGACCACCGAGACTTCAACCGAGAAGTTTAGGGAAGATTCGATATCTCGTTCAAAATAAACTTTTTTAAGATAATCCTCTTATTTTCCGTAATTTTGAGCATTACCGATAAATAACTCACAAATGATACGTGATCCTTGACACCGTACGGAAACCGAATATCACAAAGGGCAACAATGTGACCTCTGAAAGGACTATCGCGTACAACCCCTCTCTTCTCTCCTTCTTTCATAAATACAAAGTCCCTCTCACGGCTACCCTCTAAACTTAGACGAGCATACAGTCCGTTCGGTAAAGGGGGAGTGACGAGTGTCATACACACAGAGGTATGTGAGTTATACAGGTCCAGACTATGTGCAAGTGCACTAATACAAGACCCATAGTGACATTCGTAATTCGAAAGTATGAATGAGCAGTGTCATATCCCGAAGTACGTTTTTTGGTACGGGAGAGATGCAATCTCGGTCAAATTCCCTAAAAGGTCCCTACTAACAAAGATATATGCTAAGGATAGAGTAAAAACTCATAACTTGATCCCATCAACGTTACGAGGATATTCCGTGATCGAATGTATTAGAAGTCCTGTTGGAAAATCTTACTCATAAATATGAGAGAAAACAATGAAATACTTTCTCTTTTAGTCTTTCGAATTCTTTAACCGACTAATGGATCGAAAGTTTACTCACTTGACCCCAAAACTGAATCCACACAACCTTAGATGTTGGATCCATTGACGACGAAGAAAAAAAAAAAAAAAAAAAAATCCATGACGGTTCAAACTCAATAAAATTTTCCTAATGATTTTTCGAAAATTTTTACTGTACAAGATAACTTCTTTTAATCTTTTTTTTTTTCTCCCTCCTCACCAATTAAGGCGTAAAAGACCTCTCCCTCGTCTTAGGTCGGAGATCTCAAGATACGAAGATGTGGCATCAAGGAGAAGATGGCGGTCCGTTTACTGTTTTTCTTCGATTTCAAGGTCTACTTTTGTGAGTTCTGATTATTTGAATGATCTTGTTTTTGATTAAAAATTCGATAAAAATACGGTGAACAGTTTTAGACCTTATGGTCTCAAGACCAATCCCTCTAAATAGGGGTGTAGACTTAGACCTTTCAACCCCAGAAGAATCTTTTTCTCTAGACACTAAATCAAAATTTACCTAGTGTCTTCGGAACGATATCAAGACTTATACCACGTTGAACACTTATTGGCACATTGAGGTCTAGTCCTAGTCACCGAAACTAACTTTACGTGACTAAGTGGAACGTCTCTTCGATGTAAAAAGTCAATTTGTAAAATCGGAAAATAAGTCTTGTAAAATATGAGAGAGTAAAAAATTTTTAATTTCTGAAGAACAAAATATTAGTACGGGGTTTACAATATATTTAATACTCTGTGAATGACTGCTGGGTACTAAGAGTTGTTTACATTAAGCAGCTCAAGATTAAACTCAGTAGTGTCCGTAGACCGGGAGAGGGATTCATAGGGACGAGAGGTGGTTCCAGGAGAACCTGTCTTATACTACTTTTAATAAAGGTAACTCGTAGTGAGGAAACCTGACTTTTGATATTTTATATCGTTCTCCGTACCAATTTAGTAGATGACATATTTTTTATAATCATCTCCCTTATGTTCCAGAAATGTCTACATGCCCTACAATACGGACGAGAGACGAAAGTAAAAGAAAGGTGGGAGGAGAGGTAATCGGTAAAATTAGTTCGTGGACGTTGACGGAGTGAAGTCTTACGAGGTAGTTTACAATAGTTACAGTTTGGGTTTCCGGAGAGGAGTAGGAAGTAGGATTAATTTGTGAAGCCGTAGTGACTGGAACGAGAAGAACCATTAGAAGTGAAGATTCTCCTCCTGTTTGAATGGGGGAGAAAAGAGACTCATAGGAAAGAGGTAACTGACACGTCTAAGTAACAGGAACCTGACAGGAAATTTTTTCCCATAAAGATCCTGGGACAGGAACCAGGACTAGTAACCTGTCGGGGTGGGGTCCGTAGGTTGGTGACTCTATCAGGGTGAAATTTGGACGTGCACTCTCACAGAGATAGGGGTCCAAGTGTGAGACGAATAGAAGTGATTTCGTAAAGGTTTATAGATAAATTATCGAATTATGTTTTTAGGTTCCTTCGGATATGAGTTATAAAAGGTTTTGACTTGAACAAAGGAACGGTCTACAAGAGGAGAACGAACAGAGAGAGATAACTGAAAGAAGATTGGGTCAGTAGGAGTGACAGTGGGAGAACTTAGGAGGAAGAGGGATTCTTGGGTCGGAACGGGCACGAACAACCAACGTTCGGTCCAGTTCGACGGAAACTTTGGAAGGAGGAGGGTGTAGGGAAGGGTAGTGAAAGTGACGGGGTCTACCCTGGTAATACCTGAGAATCCGAAGATTAAGGGGAAAGATCAGGTTCGAGAGGATGGGTTATATCTGAGGTACAAATCTTATTAAGAAGATTTTACGTTTAGTTTAGTTCAATGAGGAAACAAGTATTGGAAGTCGTCGGGGGGTGGTCGAATGTACCATTTCAGTTTCGTAAAACGGTATATCAAGATTGAAAAAGGTTTCGACCGGGTCACACTTGAAAGGGTAGAAGGGAAACAAGTGAAGGTTAAAGAGGGGATGGGGACTCTGTAACAAGAAAAGAGATAATCCTCTAGCAAGAAATAAAGAGTTGATATTGTTGTATCAGTGTCGAGACCTAAGACAACTTCGGAATTGTGGTCTACAGTAGACAAGAAAGGATGGACCTTGTTAGAAAGAGATCGAAGTTTCGGGTCGAGTCTACCATTGAAGAAACACATTGTAAGTAACACATTGTTATTACGTAATGACGGATTTAATCTGGCACTCATGACGTAATTCGGGTAAAGTTATAAAATGAGTAAATGAAAGGTGTTGTTTAGGTACCCATCCAAGAAGGTAAAATGGTTTTTTTTTTTTTGTTTTTTTTTGGTTTGTTTGTTTTGGGTTTTGGAGTCCGAGTTTCTCTACTTCAATAAAGGGTACAGGGTTTCCCATCCTTTACCGTCGTGACTCGAAATTTGTATCTGTTAGAGTAAAGTTTCTTTACACGAATTAATGACACGATCAGACGGAGGGTAGAAGTAAAATCCAGAGAGAAGGACGATCCTACACTCAATGAACCCCCGTCCCTAATACACTTCAAATAGAAACACAAAGACCAAGGGTCGCACATCATCTATAAGTTACTTACAAACTACTGAACACAAGTCCTACTCACTATAACGTCACAAGAGGACATCAATTTCCGGAAGACGACCGTGTGACACTAACCAAAGGAACTTATAAAACTAGAGTAAGGGTGTAGAGAACGAGACGAGGAGTGAGACGAGTAGGACCGAGTCACAACCGAAGTTTGGGAAAGGGCGAGGAAAAGAGTGTCTGAGACATTCAAACTTCACCAAGGTAGAGGTATAAATGACCTAATCTGAGGAATTAATTATAAATTAAGGGAACGGCACGCCTTGTTTTACTTCCGTGTTTACTTTAGTGGAAAATCTTAGGGAATAACTATATGTTCCGTCGTCGGAGTGAGTACTGTCCAAGGGTCTTTTCCCCCTACCTCTTAGATTCACGTTTACTAGATTAGGGGTAGCAGAAATGACGTCCTAGTTATGTTCTTGCCCCTAAAGGTAAAGACGGGTTCCTGGCTGTCGGCACTCAATCCTTCCTCAGTGGTCTTTAGTACGACTCAGTGACCGTACACTGTTTAGGTATTTTTCCATCAGATTCACATAATTTATACCGTTGGTTCTTTTAATAAAAACTTTGTCATCAAGTTTTTATTAGTCATGATACGTACCTCATAAATGGTACACCGACCATGAAACGATTATGGAACTATAGGGGGTAAAGTAAACGATTATTATTCTTATTACCTCTCCACGTTCGTAACAGAGTTAAGATGTCTTCTTCTGTGTTTCCAAAACTTTCGAATCACCATTTAATCGTTTCAGTAATGTCGACTATGTCCTATCTCGATCCTGAGTTTCGGAACAGACAACTAAGATACTACGTACGTGAACCGGCAGTGTTATGGGACGGGGATTGTACAAGAGAGGTACTGGATACCTGTGGATCACTCTCATCCAGACAACAGGGGTCAGTATTGTCAATCACCGTCTCGAACCTGTTCTTGGGTCCAAAGATATCAAAAAGAGAATTTGGGAGGTCGGAGAGGGTGATTATATAGTATGGTAATAATTGTCCGTTGTACCTTACATAAGAAGTCTTATAGGCCACAAAGAAAATTGTGTTCATTTAACTTTCTACTTGTTTCCAGTACCAGTACCCATGTCCGTAATAGAAGGATCCCCTTTAACAACTTAATATGGGTGAATTACCTGAGTTTTCTTTCTATCTTTCAGTACAAAATCGTGGATGAAAAAACTATGCATAAAGGCCTTTCGTTTTTTTTTTTTTTTTTTTTTCCATATTGTTCTAGTTTCACAGTAACGACAAGGAAGATTCATGTCAGTAAGGAGAAAGAATTGGATGATAAAGTCGTCCTTGTGACAAGACACGGTATAATGTGTCATGTGTGTATAAAAAATCTTCCATACCTTACTAGAAGGATAATTGAAAAAGGTGAGGATCGAGTGACCAAAGAATTGAGTGACTCAATATGGAGAAGTTTTACTCTTCATAATCAAAATATAACTTGGCCCTTGTGTGTAGATGAGTTCGATTCGATGTAAGAATTAGTTGTTTTGGACAGAAAGGACCCAAGGTACGAAACAGGGCCCAAGGTATGAAACGAAACATTTCACCTGACGGTAAAATGGTCCGGTTATATACGATTAGAAAGTAGAAAAACTCAAACCGAAAGATAACGAGAGAAAGGAAGAATCGAAAAGAACGGAAGAAAGGACAAGAGTAGTGTCCAAACACTGAGTAGACTGTTTGTCACACACTCTGTTATACCTTTGGTCATACTTATTCTACGGGGACAGTAGTCTACAGAATGTCACAATTTAAGGATAATCTTTTACCAAGAAGGGAAAAATGTGAACTTATCCTTTATAATATTTCCTATACAGAGGAGGAGAGAGGGTTCCTGTTGGTAAAGAAATAGTATTCCCTACTAAGGTACAAAGGAGGTCGTAACTGTTCCCTAATCACGAAATTTACTCTCTTTGTCTGACTCCTATAAAGAAGTCCTTGTTGTCACTCGGACGTGTGGTCCTAAGTAGGTGTGGGGAGGATCAAAAGGATTAGGTAAGTGGTCTCCAATTTTAGATATCCAAGGTGTCTAGGGAGAAAGGAATAGTGAATTGTGGGTTTCGAAATGGAAGTGAGAGGTAGTCATTTTCGCAGACGGATGTTTCGCCCTCTGGGTCCAAGCTAGGGACCCAACCCTTCTAGGAGACCTCTTCCTTTACCGTTGGGTGAGGTCATAAGAACGGACCTTTTAGGGTACCTGCCTCCTCGGACCGTCCGATGTCAGGTACCCCAACGTTTCTCAACCTGTACTGACTCGTTGAAGTCTTAATTTAGGAATCATACATGAAATAGTGACTTTTTTTAGAGTTCATATAAAGGTTTACGTGTAAAGTGTAAGAACGAGGTTACTTTTAGGAGGAGAAGGATCCTAAGAGGACAGTCTGACGAGTTTACCATCGTCAAAAAGGAGGGACACGGAAGTTTACTGACCTCACTTCTACACTTTTCCATTAGAACAAACGACAGTGACCAACTGATACGAGGGAGTTACGAGACACATATAAGAGTCCAAACTCGGAGAGCAGTAGACCAATATTGTACGTAACGGAGAGTAAGTACCTCTGATATAGAGGAACAACAGTAAGGAGGAGGAAAATCCTATTAAAATTGAGGGTTGAGAGATAGTGAATGAATCATGAGGACAGAGGTCACCACCAATAAGGTCTTTGTTCGACCACTAAGAAGGATATGAATGTGAAGACAAATACACTTGAATAGAAGACAAATGCGGTGAGAAGAACAGAAGTTAGGTCGAAGTCGATGAGTGTGAGTATCAGTATAGAATAGTAAAAAAATATTGGGAGGGAATTAGAGGTAAAGTACGTTGAGTGAAAGATAATCATGACGGATGAAAACATTGAGTCGGAGAGAATATAGGACTGGGGTAATCAGAAAACTGTGGGTAGACGGGGAGGTTAGTTAGTTAAAATACTGGTAGATAGTGTGGTTCTACAGGAGTAAGAGTAGGAATGAATCGGATTGTAGGTACCATATAGTAATATTAATAATATTAATGAGAAAGATGAACAAAGGGGGAGATAACGAACTACCACGAACCATGACCGAACCATTTTGATGTCGGAATTAATTTAGTTTGAGATGGATGAAACACGGACCCGTACAATGATTCATGTGTATGTGTGTACACGTGTGAGTTGGTACTTCTCTTCCTTTACTATGACGGAAGTGAGATGATCATTAAAGAAAAGTAAAGAGAAGAAATTTTATATTGTGGAGGTAGAGGTGGGAGAGAGAGTCGACTGTTGGTATAAAGTATGTAATGACTCTTTTGCTTTCGTTTGTCACGTCTTTAAGATGTCTTAAGGTAGTCTAAAGATGGGTGGACATTATTGGACGGGAGTGAAAAATAGTGTCCACTTGAAGGGTGGTAGAACATGAACACTTTCTCTGGGGTAAGAGAGGAGATAGTAGTCAACTAGAAAAGAAGAGGTGACCCAGTAGGAGTGGGTAATGTATTTATACACAAAGGAAGAATGATCCTTTTTTTTTTTTTATTTCTTTCTCAAGAGAACTGAGGGGAGGGATCTCAAAGTCGTCTTGAGTGCTCTTACTAACAAAGATGAACACAGAAATAAAGAGCATTGGGACGAGAGATAATTACGACGGTGTAAGTCAGAAAGTAGTAAAAGACGAGGTTTTATACAAGGTGAAACCAAAGTCAACCAACTTAATTGATAAAGTCAATCCCGTTTTAGTATGGAGGTCAACGAGTTCGGTTTCGGCACCGGAGTACAAAAAGAAAAGGTAAAGGAAAAGGAAATGGAAGAAAAGAAAGACGTAACGTCACTCTTAACTGTTGTACATTAGATGGAAGACTTGTTTTAAAATTCACATGTCCTGTGATAACAATTGATGTTCGTGTTACAACGTCTCGTCTAGAGACTTGACTGTGTAGAACGTATTGACTTTAAAATATGGGTTAACTTGTCGTTGAAGGTTAATGGGGGTTGAGGATCCCCCGTTGGTGGTAAGATAAAAGACGAAGGTACTCAAAATGATGAAATCTATGAACTATATTCACTTTAATACTTCGTATAGTAACTGGTTTACCAAGTAAACCCAGAAAGGAATTGTACAACACCTTTTGGACTTACTTGGAAAACCAGTTGGGTTATAAACAGGAAGATACTTACCGAATAACATGTACAGTGTTACAAGAATTCCAAATAGGTACAACAGTGTATACCGTCCTAAAGGAATTAAAAAATACCGACTTATTATAATGTGACATACATATATGACATAAGAGAAATAGGTAAGTAGGTCTCTACCTGTAAACTGACAAAGATATAATCGGTTAGTACTTATTACGAAGTAACTTCTTCTCCACGTATGTAGAAAAGTTCTAAGGTTAAAAGTAAGAAAACTTGTTTGTTGGTTTTCACCTAACATCGTAGTATACCATTATGGTAGAAATTAATAAACTCTTTTACAGTACAACGAAAGATATCTCCAATGTGGTAAATATAAGGGTTGTTATAACATGTTTTCACGGTTTAAGAGACATACAAATGGTTATGAAAAACAGGAAAATTTTGTATAGAACTAGTAAAATTATCCAGGTTCTATTATAGAGAAATACTAAAACTAGACGTGAAATAATAATCACTACGACTCGTGGAAAAGTATGTGCAGAACCAGTAGACTTATATAAGAAGCCTCTTTGGTTTTCGAAAAGAAGATTCTAACCTTTGTTTCGTTTTTACGGGTGAAAGTGGCGAAGATAGAATGTATAATGACTTTCACCATCTGTCTCGTTGATCGTTCTTTTCTTTGTTTCCGTAGATCCTACTTTTCCGTCTTCGTTTTATTAGACAAACAGCTACTACACTGGAATATACATCTTTAGAATTTCTGAGATATTTTGTGTCCATATTTAATTTTTGCTTGAGTCATTGTAACATCCCGTGTTCTGGTTGAATATTTTGGTCAACGTAAAGACATGTGATTGTCGTTCGTTAATCTTTTTCCTTTAATTCATTAATGTAAATATTACTGTAGTTTTTCTCATTTTATGAGTCCCTAATTTTTCCTCCCTTTTCTAAACATACCACTTTTGATATTCTAACACTACTTTCTTAACTTCCTTCTGTGTTTATCGTTCTGTCGAGGACAAGTACCTGACTCTGAATTATAACAATTTTACAGGTATAATGGGTTTCGTTATACGTTCGAATTACGTCAGGGTGAGTTTTTAAGGTTACTGAAAAAAAAAAAAAAAAAATGTTTTTATCTTCTTTGTTAGGATTTTGAGTATACATTGGTGTTTCCTGTGGTTTGGCGGTTTCGATAGGACTCTTTTTCTTGTTTCGACTTCCATAGTGTAAAGGTCTAAAGTTCTATATAATATTTCGATGTCATTAATTTTGTCGTGCTATGAACATATTTCTGTCGGTATATCTGTTACCCGGTCTTGTCTCTTGGATCTTTATTTGAATACGTTTATGGTAGTTGACTAGAAACTGTTGTCACGGTTTTTATGTGTTACCCCCTTCATATCAGAGAAGTTGTTTATTACAACCCATTTGATTTATAAGTGTACGTTTTCTTACTTTGGCTTGTGAACATGGTATGTGTTTTAAGTTGAGTTTTAGAATTTCTAAATTTCTGTTCTAGACTTTGACATTTTAGTGATCTTCTTTTGTTTCCTTTTGTAGTACTGTAATCATAGACGTTTATAAAGAATTGAAACTATTCTTTTCGTGTCCGTCGTTTTCGATTTGATCTGTTCACTCTGATACTGTTTCAGGTGCTTTGACCTGTTTCTGGGGTGTAACGTCCGTCTGCGAAATGGCAGACTCGGTGGTCCCTTCGGGCTCACTCTGACATAGTTTGATTTTTTGAAGACGTGTCGTTTTCTTGATAGTTGTCTAAATTTTTGTTGGATACCTTACCCTCTATTGTAAACGTTTAGTACATAGACTATTCCCAATTACAGATTTTGTATGTTTCTTGAGGATCTTGAGTGATGTGGTTTTCTGTCTATCGAACTAATCCTTTATCCGTTCCCTGAACTCTTAGTAGACACTGTCGAGAAAAAGTTTTTGTATAACCAGTTATAGGGATCTTTATGACGATGGAAATGGAAGTTTTATATGACTCTTAGTCTGAGAAATAGAGGTGACAGTGACTAGGATCTGTGATAGTAGAGAACAGACCAATGACATTATTAGAGGATTGACTAGAGAGATGAGAACGAAGTAAGTGAAATAAAATTTGTATTATCGGTTTCACTATAAAATTTTAACCTTCAGTCTATTACTGTAAGGATACGAGTTCTGAGTCGTACCTATACTTAAAGGGAGTCTTATTTCTGGTGTTAAAAATTTGATAGATACTACGGGATGTAATGGATCGGGCTGGAGAGATAGGAATACAGGAAAATGAGAAGGGTTAAACGTAAGACGACGTTAGTGTGACTGAAGGAACTTATGTGGTCCTTATTAGGACGTAATTTCAGAAACGTGAGAAAAGGTAGACGGACCCTACGGTGTCGGGGTCTTTAGACGTATCAGTTAAGGTAAAGTGTCGATTGAAGGAACAGAGGAAATTCAAAATAAACAAACTTATAGTCGAAAAATTATTTCGGAAAGGTCGTGGAGTCTGTGTGTCGGTAAATTATGGTGTTTTGGTGTCGTGTATATTATGAAGGTTGATAGAAATAAGAGGTGAAAAGAAAAAAAAAATATCGTAAATAGTGTAAGATCCTATCAAAGGAAGAAAGGAAGGAAGAAAGGAGAAGAACAGACAGAAGGGAGACAGGCAAAGGGAGTGAACGAAAGGAAGGAAGGAAGAAGAGAGATAAGTAAATAAAATTAATAGAGAGTTCATCTTAAACTCAAGGTTCTCCCATCTTTAGAAAAAGATCGAACAAGTAACTATGCAGGATTCGTATTATTTGTTATCCAAAAGTTATTTGTAATGCTTACTTCATTTTCAACTATCAATTTGTAATAACAGTGAGTAATGAGATGTATAAAACTTTAATAGGATCTCTGGTCAATTGGTTAGTATACTCTTCGGGTAGAGTAACTGAATACAAGGACCAGATCAGGTGACAGGGAAAATTTTAATTATATAAAAAGAGAAAGATCCATTACTCATTGAGTAACTCAAACAGAGGAAACTGACTTTATCGTCTCAATACCTCTCCTTTCTTTTTCTCTTAAACCTAACTCTCTAAGACGACGATACGATTTGACCTTCGGAAAACTAAATTACTTTTAGTTTCTTCGTACTTACTTATGTCTTGATGATAGACATTCGGTCATACAAAAGTCAGAGAAAGCCCACTAGGAAGAGGAGATGGGTTGTACACGATAAGTCTCAAACAAGGACCGAGAAAAAAGAGGGAAGAGACGAAAGAGGAACACACTCGAGAAGGTACCTACATTTCTCTACTGACAGTACGACAACTTAAAGTTTGACTCCAGAGGTCAAACCGTGAGGGGAGATTCAAAGTAAAAAATTATTAATACAGTGTCAATAGAAAGATAAACCTACAGAATACAATGAATTGTTACAGGTTTTACTTTGACAAAATCGGGGGGTTTAGGGTAGGAAAGGTTCATGGGGGGTAGAATCATTAGTCCTTAAGGAAGTTAGTGATTTCAGTCGTTAAGAACTATCGAGATAAAAGTAGTCGTGGGTGTAAGTTTAGTCGTAGTTCAAGATATATAAGATCAAGGTTTTACGTAGAGTTTCGTATATGAAGAGATAGAATTACTCCAGATGTGGTAAAGGGGAATTAAGGTTTTGTTTACCTATTTATTTTACGATTTCTTAAGTTTCCTCATCTTTAAGTAAACATCAATTTCTCTGGTTTTATCAAAGTGTTTCCTGAACCGTAGAATTTATGAAGAAACTACTACATGTCTTTGAACTATCTACCCGTCCAAACCTCTATTGTTACTCTCGCTTCCCTTGTCCTGTTTGTACCACGACCTCCTCTACCATACGCGACCCTTTTTCATTCTCAGGTCAACACGACCTCGACTTTTATGTAAATCTCTTCACCCTCGTTCCCGGTTTTTACATTTTAACCTGATACAACACCTCCCGGACTTTATGGTCTCTCCCTGTCTAATTCAACTAAATATGTGAAGGACGGAAGGGTTACACGGAACAACAAACATCGATATTCACACATAGTCGCCTTCACATACTGTCGGACATAAGTGAATTGACAAGACGTCAAGTGACCCCAGAAAAGGTAAGACTTATATGATCCACTACAGGGTCTTGTGTCTTGAAAACGATGAGAAAAAAAGGGATGTTGTAGTTAATAATTCGTTGAGAGATATAATCATTTCGGTATACGAATAATATTGTCATTAACGAAGGGGTACTAATAAAAGTCTCATAAAGAAATACATGCCTCTATAAATAGAGTGTACGTTTTGATGGATAAAACATTTTTGTGGTTATCGACCTTATGGTGACACAAATACTAATGATAGGAGTAACTTAGTTTTCGTGGTCTCTACCTCCTTCAAAATTCTTATAAATTATGTAGTAAATCAACTAAGATAGAGGAGTTCCACGGAACGTCTAACAGAATCGTCTACACTTAAAGGAAAGTAGTACACCTTACGTTAAGATAGGAACCAAACAATATTTAATTGTTAAACTTTATTTTCAGGACGTAAGACTTGTTGTCGACTTTATAAGTTAATCTTTTTTTAAGGAATTGAATGAGTCTCGATTGAAAAGAAGAAACCAATTACTTTGATAAATTTTTACCAAAAGATGGAGAGTTCGGACTATCTAATTCACACACACACCCATCCACCCATCCACCCACAACTCAACCGGTTTTTCTAACAAACCCAAAAAGACATTGTAAAATGTTTATTTAAACTGACTTGAAAACCGGTTGGATTATATATACATAAAGATAAAATATATAAAGATTACAGATAAGATGTCTTTTATTCAGTATACTAAAACTCTTACATCGGTTTACTAAAAGTGTGGACATTTACTTGTAACATTTGGTAGACGTCTTCATTGTTTCGTGTTGTTCTGAATGAGACCGTAGTGGTATCCGTAACGGTTTCAATCATGTTTGTCTTTTTACTCCTGTTAAGATTGTAGAAGAGTGGACCTCTCTGATAAATTTAGTTCTTTATTCTTTATATTTATCTGTTGTTTGTGTACTGATCAAAGAGTCGGAAACATAAGTTTATTTATTTTTGTAAAAGTAATTATTTAAAATTTTTTAGTTCTATTAAAAGTCCTGAAGATTCGTGTTACACACACAGTCCAGTAAACTTGACTCAGAACCAAACTCCCATTTGTAAAGATATTTCATTAAACAACTTTTCCTAATGGTAAAATGTATTGGTACATACATGAGTTAGAAGATCCTTAAATAAGATCCTTTTCTTAATCACTATACGTGTCCTTAAATCGAAGTTCCTAAAATAAGTAGTAGGATAGGAAATAACGAAGATTTTATTCAATTTGTGGGTGACTTTCTTTTATCTCCTTTACAGAGAACAATATTTTCAAGATACTTTCGAAATTGATAACGTCTTTTATAAATTACAGTATCCCTTTCCAATATTGTCTAAATGACCCCTTTTTCTTCGGTACTGTGGTTGAAACATGTTTATAAGTGTAACGTGTGTGTGTATATGTGTGTCGTGTGTATGACATGTTTATACGTGCTTTTATATTTGGTACCAATAAAGACCACAGTTTAATGTCCACTGAAAATAAGAAAAAGTTCGAAGAGATATACACACATATATACACACTATATACGAGTATACGTATAAAAATGTATAAAATCTATATGAAACGTATTCATATAGTAAATGTGTACGCATATAAATATGTGTATATATGTATGGTCCAGTCATCAACGAGTTATACGATGACCTCTTGTCACCTATTTATTGAGGTCTTTCTTACTTCTCTATCTCTGTTTTGTTTTTGTTGTGGGTCAACACCTACACTGACCACTACCTTCATTTAAACCTATGACATTTCTTGTTATAACGTGTCCTTGGACCTTACAATCCAGGTACTTAGTTCCGTTTAACCTTCACCAGTTTGTCCTCTACCGTTCTCACTTATAACTGTAGAATCCTTAGTCAATTTATTTTACCTGTCCTTACCCACTTAAATTGAGTCTACTGGTAATTTAAAATAGATAATGACACCCGTTCTTAGGGAGTCTTCTTTACCTCATCGGTAGTACCAGTTGTTTTCTCTGACTTTACGTCATGAACCTACGATAGAGTTTTTACTGTCTTACTAGAGACAAGCAAAGGTTCCGTTTGGTAAGTCATAGTGTCATTAGGTTCAGATACGGGGTTGGTGATTACGACTTCTTCGACTTCAACTTACCAAGATACTTCTGGATGTTCTTGAAAATCTTGATTGTGGGGTTTTTCAACAGGAAAAGTAATATCCCCTGACCTTACGTTTTCCTCCTTCAGTTCTCTATTGGACCTCATTGTCCGTTTAAACCGGAACCTCATGTTTTGTTTCGTCTCTCTTCCGATTGTTTCAAAACGGTTCTCTTACGTGACCAGTATCGTTCGTGGAAGAAGGTTGTTGTGTTCTCTTCTGAAATGTGTAACTGTAGTGGTCTACCAGTTGACTTTAATCTGACTAATATAAGAAACGTCGGTTTCTACCTCTTCGAGATATTTCAGTCGTTTTTGTTATGGTCATCGACTGACACCGAGTCTAGTACTTGAGACATAACGGTTTAAGTCTGGATTTGACTTTTGTCCCTTTTGGTAATCTGGTAAGTCCATACTGGATTTAGTTTAGGGAATACTAATATATCACCTTCACTGTTTATCTAAGTTCCCTAATCTAGACTATCTATCTCACGGACTTCTTGATACTGCGTCCAAACAGTGTAACACGTCCTCTGTCCCTAGTTCTGGTAGGGGTTCTTTTTCTTTACGTTTTTCCGTTTTACCAACAGACTCCTCCGGAATGTATATCGACTCTTTTCTTCTCTTCGATTCCCGTTCCCCTCATCCTTTTTATAAGGGTAAACTTACGTCTCAAGGTTTCTTATCGCTCTCTATTCTTTCAGAAGGAGTCACTAGTTACGTTTCTCTATCTCCTTTGTTATCTTACCCTTTCTGATCTCTAGAGAAGTTCTTTTAATCTCTATCGTTCCCTTATGTAGTACGTTTCTACCCGAGTTATTTCCTGTCTTTACCGTACCTGAACTGTCTTCATCTTCTATAATTTTTCTCCACCGTTTTTATGTGTCTTCCTGATATGTCTTTTCTAGAATTACTCGGTCTATTGGTACTATCACACTAGTGATAGATCTCGTTCTGTAGGACCTTACGCTTCAGTTCACCCGGAACCCTTCGTAGTGATGCTTGTTTCGATCACCTCCACTACCTTAAGGTCCACTCGATAAAGTTTAGAATTCTTTACTACGACACTTTCACGACGTGAGTTATACGGTCATTTAAACTTCTTGAGTCGTCGTCGTTGTCCTGACCTTTTCTAGTCAAAGGTAAGGTTAGGGTTTCTTTCCTTTACGGTTTCTTACGAGTTTGATGGTGTGCTAACGTGAGTAGAGTGTACGATCGTTTTATTACGAGTTTGAGAGGTTCTGTCTGTACTTGTCACATTTGAAGGTCTACAAGTTCAACCTAAATCTTTTCCGTCGTCTTGGTCTCTAAGTTGACGGTTGTAGGTACCCTAATAACTTTTTCGTTCTCAAGGTCTTTTTGTAGATGAAGAGGAAATAACTGATACGGTTTCGGAAACTGACACACCTAGTGTTTTTTGACATCTTTTAAGAAGTTCTCTACTCTTATGGTCTCGTGAACTGGACGGAGGTCTCTTTAGACACATGTCCAGTTCTTCGTTGTCGATATCGACATGTACCTTATTGTCTGACCAAGGTTTAACCCTTTCGTCATACGGTTCCGACATATGACAGTGGAACAAATAAATTGAATATACGTCTCATGTCGTACACTTTACGACCTGACCTACTTCATGTTCGACCCTAGTTCTACAGGTCCTCTTTATAGTTATGGAGTCCATACGTCTCTGTAGTGGGAATACCATCTTTCACTTCTTTTAGATTTCTCTGAGAACTGCTTTCACTTTTTCCTCTCATTTTTTCAACCGAATTTCGAGGTGTAAGTCTTTTGATTCTAGTACCGTAGACCAGGGTAGTGAAGTACCGTCTATTTACCCCTATATTAAGTTTGTCACTGTCTAAAATAAAAGATCCCGAGGTTTTAGTGACGTCGGTACTTTAATCTCCTGCGAACGAGGAACCTTCTTTTCGATACTGGTTGGATCTGTCGTATAATTTTTCGTCTCTGTAATGAAACGGTTGTTTCCAAGTAGATCAGTTTCGACAAAAAAAAAAGAAAAAGGTCATCAGTACACACCTACACTCTCAACCTTATATTTCTGTCGACTCACGGTTTCTTAACTACGAAGACTTAACATAACAATCTTTTCTGAGAACTCTCAGGGAACCTGACATTCCTCTAGGTTGGTCAGTTAGGATTTCCTTTAGTTACGACTTATACGTAACCTTCCTGACTACGACTTCGACTTTGAGGTTATGAAACCGGTGGACTACACTTCTTTACTGAGTCACCTTTTCTGAGACTACGACCCCTTTTGACTTCCGTCCTCTTCCCCTACTGTCTCCTACTCTACCAACCTACCGTAGTGGCTGAACTACCTGTACTCAGACTCATTCGAGGCTCTCAACCACTACCTACCTTTTGGGACGACACGACATCAGGTACCCCGGCGTTTCTCAACCTCTGTTGGCTCACTGACTTGACTTGACTATAAATATATGTGTATAATACTCACTTATATACAATTATGATATATATATATAAAGTGGAACCTGTGATATTTCTTAATTGGTTTTTAACCGTAAAAACAAACAAAAAACAAAAGGTTTCGGAAATGATCATGATTTCTTTTTTACCATCGTAATCCTCAGGGAAAACTCTCAGGTCCATCGACTCTGAGAAATCTTTCGTTACTTCTCCTGTTGTGACACATAGTTTAGGAGACCGTGGACCATTTAAATAAATGACAATGATTTTGTTACAAGAAAGATTTATGTTATGGGTGGAATTTTACGATCGTCCTCTTGTTTTATTTAAGGTTTATGATTCTACTCTCTTAATACTTTAATTGAAATACTTTTTCTTTATTAAATCTCTTTTAATATTCCTGTTTATCTTTCGAACTTTCTTTTTTTATTTACATAGAGAAATATCGGACTAAAAAAATTTTTTTACTTCTATTTTTATATTTTCTAATCCCTACTTTTCGCTTTGGTGTGAATGTCTTCTTCAAATTGTTTAATGTACTTTTATACTCAAGTCTTCTCGTTGTTCTTTATATTTTATGTAAGTTATGTCTTCGTCTCTATTAGAAGTTCTTTGATTATTAGTTGCTCCTTATCAGGATCGATTACAAGTGGATGTTGTGTGATTGACAAGGATATTTTTATTATAGTACTGAATATGTATCGATATAAACTACGATAAAATAATAAATTAGTACACTAATTTTTTATTATTTGTGACCTAGACCGACTACATTATGACATGATATACACATTCGTATTATCTAACGAGACATCCCTTGTAGGTCACAAGAGATACTCTAAGTTTAATCTACGAGAGTTTAAAATTATAAAATTGATATTTATAAGTCACAAGTGTACGATTACTGTTGAATTAAGAAGGACAACTTTGTAGTTCTTCGTCCTAAGAGACACCAGATCTCTAAAGAAGCCAGGAGGATGGATTTAATACCGAGGAGAGAGATTATAGTGATGAATATTAAAATAATGGAAGGACAGGTTTGTGACCAACACACGTATACATACACACACGAAATTAGTCTACAAAGGATTTTGTAATGTAAAGGATGAGTTTATTTGAAAATTAATAAGAGATTAAGAAGGATCAGTCTTGTGTTGAGTTTCGAGAACCAGTAAGTCAAGGATGTGAAGATGATAATCCATAGATGACGACAGGTCACTGTAGTGATACAAGGGTAAGTAGACCGAAATCAACCGTAAATCTCCTTCTATTGTAAGGACTTTTTAGTGGTAGTAGGAACGTGGTAAAGGACAGGGGTTGGTGCTGTGTGTAACGAAAAGTAAGTAAACCTTATAGGCAGTAGAATAAGGGTGAATACATTCGAGATTAGGAGTAAATGATGGATTAATAATTACTTTGTTAGAGGAACTTCGACGCGGATGATATGGACTGGTAGTCGTGTGGTAGTCGACTACGTATGCTACAAACGTAAGAGTAAAGAGATATTTACATGTCACTACGAACGAAAGAAGTTACTTGTCACTTCATATATAACAATAGATAGGTATTTTCTTGGCTTTCAACTGTGTTCGTGACTCTCTTCTTTTATCCTTAACATAATTTTTTCTCATTTCATACTAACCATGTCTTCAAGATTTACTGTTCTTTCTGTTAGATAATCCGACGGCGTTCTAGTGGCCAATAGGTTCATAAGGGTCCGCTCTGACAACGAATCTGAAGTAGAGGACCCTTTGTCTTGTGGATTTTGTTGTCACTAAATTGTATGACAACATATGTACATAGTTGTATTTTTAAGACTAATGTGAAGATTATATATGTAAAGACGTAAATACATTACATAGTATGTACACACAAGTCAAGTCAAGTCAGCGAGTCAGTACAGGCTGAGACTCTGGGGTACTTAACGTCGTGCGGTCCGGAGGGACAGGTAGTGGTTGAGGGTCTCAAATGAGTCTCAGTACAGGTAGCTCAACCAATACGGTAGGTCGGTAGAGTAGATGACAATAGGGGAAGAGGAGGACGGGGGTTGGGGAGGGTCGTAGTCAGAAAAGGTCACTCAGTTGAGAAGCGTACTCCACCGGTTTCATGACCTCAAAGTCGAAATCGTAGTCAGGAAGGTTTCTTTAGGGTCCCGACTAGAGAAAGTCTTACCTGACCAACCTAGGGGAACGTCAGGTTCCCTGAGAGTTCTGAGAAGAGGTTGTGGTGTTAAGTTTTCGTAGTTAAGAAGCCGGGAGTCGGAAGAAGTGTCAGGTGGAGAGTGTAGGTATGTACTGGTGTCCTTTTTGGTATCGGAACTGATCTGTCTGGAATCAGTCGTTTCATTACAGAGACGAAAAGTTATACGATAGATCCAACCAGTATTGAAAAGAGGTTCTCATTCGTAGAAAATTAAAGTACCGACGTTAGTGGTAGACGTCACTAAAACCTCGGGGGTTTTATATTTCAGACTGTGACAAAGATGACAAAGGGGTAGATAAAGGGTACTTCACTACCCTGGTCTACGGTACTAGAAACAAAAGACTTACAACTCGAAATTCGGTTGATAAAGTGAGAGGTGAAAATGAAAATAGTCGTCCGAAAAATCAAGGAGAAGTGAAAGACGGTATTACCACCACAGTAGACGTATAGACTCCAATAACTAGAAAGAGGACCGTTAGAACTAAGGTCGAACACGAAGAGAAGGTCGGGTCGTAAAGAGTACTACATGAGACGTATATTCAATTTATTCGTCTCACTGTTATATGTCGGAACTGCATGAGGAAAAGGATAAACCTTGGTCAGACAACAAGGTACAGGTCAAGATTGACAACGACCCACACAGATTTATGTGATTATAAAGTGTACGTGATGTTTTATATGAGTTTTTATGTTCAAAATTTACTATTTTTCATGTAAATTTAATTTGGAAGGTAAAACAAAAACGTTGGGTCACTTAGTACTACAAATTTAGTGTAAACTCTTTACACTAAGATGATTAAAATTGTTCTTCCAAAACAGTTTCTTAGCTCTTTAATCAAGTAACTACACCATTAGTAAAGATCTACGTCCCAACCCACCCTCCGACTTCAGGACCCCCTTCTCTAGTCAACACCCTTCCCTCCTCTTTGTCTCTTCTTATATAGAATACGATATTATTTAGTTCGAGGGGTGGTTTAGTGTATAATAAAGAGACTGTTGAGTTTGACCAAGTCACGGTGGTTCTTCGTTCTCAAGAATGCACCCTTGACTCACTTATACCTGGGTCATTGAACGTAAGACTAAATGTATCTTTTTTGTGATAAGAACCTTGTCACCGAACTCCGGAATATGTACTGGTTGTCTCAAGTTTATTTTTTCTAGTTGGGTATGGAGAGAGAGAGAAGAGAAAGAGGATTTTTATATGTGATCTTTTATAGATGTCCTGAGTAAGACCGTAAAAGTATTCTAGAATACTATGGTTGAGGGACCTTAAACTAGTTGCAGATAAGGAATACAAAGGTAGGATAAAGAGAGTTATTGTAGGGAGAAGGGTTGGATTAAGGGGACTCACATGTGTGTTGTGTCTGCGTATTTCTCTTTACGTATCAAAACATATTACGACTCGTAGGTAGTCTCTGAGGAATTAAAAAAAGTCTTTATTTTATTCCTGAGGAGAGGGGGTTGTGACCAACCTGGTAGTTTTTTCGTTCTCTCAAGATCTTTTTAGATGAAGACGATATAGCTGATGCGGTTTCGGAAACTGACACACCTGATGTTGTTTGGTACCTTTTAAGACTTTCTCTACCCTCATGGTCTGGTGGACTGGACGGAGGTCTCTTTAGACATACGTCCAGTTCTTCGTTGTCGATCTTGGTCAGTACCTTGTTGTCTGACCAAGGTTTAATCCTTTCCTCATACAGTTCCGACATATGACAGTGGAACGATAAATTGAAGATACGTCTAGTACGCTTTACGGCCCGACCTACCTCGTGTTCAACCTTAGTTCTAACGGCCCTCTTTATAGTTATTGGAGTCTATACGCCTACTGTGACGGGAATATCGTCTTTCGCTTCTTTTAGATTTCTCTGAGAACTACTCTCACTTTCTCCTCCCACTTTTTCAACCAAATTTTGTGTTATAAGTTTTTTGATTCTAGTACCGTAGACCAGGGTAGTGAAGTACCGTTTATCTACCCCTTTGTTTTCTTTGTCACTGTCTGCTGAAAAACAAAAAAAGAACCCGGGGTTTAAGTGACACCTACCAGTGACGTCGGGACTTTAATTTTCTGTAAACGAGGAACCTTCTTTTCGATACTGGTTGGATCTATCGTATACTTTTTCGTCTCTGTAATAAAACGTTTGTTTCCAGGCGGATCAGTCTCGATACCAAAAAGGTCATCAGTACACACCTACACTCTCAACCTGGGATTTCTTTCGACTCGTGGTTTCTAAACTACGAAAACTTGAGACCACAACTTTTTCTGAGAACTCTCAGGGAACCTGACGTTCCTCTAGGTTGGTCAGGTAGGATTTCCTCTAGTCAGGACCCACAAGTAGCCTTACTGACTACGACTTCGACTTTGAGGTTATGAAACCGGTGGAGTGCGCTTCTCAACTGAGTAACCTTTTTTGGGACTACGAACCTTTCTGACCCCCGTCCTCCTCTTCCCCTACTGTCTCCTACTCTACCAACTTACCGTAGTCACTGAGCTTCCTGCACTTAAACTCATACGAGGACTCAACCACTACCTGTCCCTTTGGACCACACGACGTCAGGTACCCCAGTGTTTCCCAACCTGTACTGGCTCACTGACTTGACTGAGAGAGGGGGTGTTTAACTACACAGAGGAATAGACCCTAATGAATCGAATGAAAAGTGACTACGACTTAATTTGTCTTGTATCAAAATGGTCGTAAATATGAAGTACACATGTTTTTATACGTAATTCATTGCACATGATGGAAGGTTAAAAATATTTTTTTATATATAAAGTTCCTAGGATAACCTAGTCACTTACATACTGTCACATAAAGGACGTATTTGATGTGATATTTATTTATGAAAGACTTAGAAGAGAACAAATAACCTTTGAACATTTGATAAAGAAGAACACAAGGTGAGAGAGGTACATGTAGGTACGGGGCGAAAGAATACAAATTGTGTTCGTCTTTACCATAATGATATCATAACTAGAGAAGATGGGAGGATTACGGCTATATTTGGAGGTCCTTACCTCTGAGGTCAGTTGAGTTTATAAAGTCAGGTAAGGTAAACATTTGTACGAACATAAAGTGAGTGAGAAAGAGAAAGTGTTTCTCAGCCTGTGCTGACTCACTGACTTGACTTGACTTGAAGCAGAAAGTGTTTATAGGAGTCCTATGTTTCTCTTGACCCTCATATAACACGACACTGATTCAATAGGGACTCATTATGAACCCACAGGACGAATAGGTGAACATCTGTTAACACAGATTCAAATACCTCGTAGTAAATACTTAGTGAAAAAGGGTTGAGTCGTAGTGGGTTATAACGAGGGTCAGAAAGAGAGAACCCCTCGACCTCCAGGACTGTATGGAGACATGAAAGGAAAAGATCGGAAATAATAAAAAGTGAACTAACATGGTCTGAGATACTTGATGAACGAACTAGTTTTGACTTGTATGGTGTTTCAGTAAAAGAAGGAGAAACTTACTTACCGAAGACGGACTTTTCGGACTCAAAAGGAATTAGTCGACTTCATCGATTTCAAAAATTTTATCTAAGAGGGAAGTAAATAAAGGACTTTCAGGTAGATCTGTGAAGACATAATTTTATTGAATGTATATACGCAATTTTACTTTCTAAGACTGAAATTAAAAAGTCATGAAGTCCCGTAAATGAAGTCTTCTTTGTTTAACATATAATGAGTGCAATAGTAGGGGGTCAGGTGTGTCAATGAAATAATTAAAGGTTTGATTTGACTAAAAGTGAACTAAAGTAAAATAACCTTAGGGATATTTGACAAAATCTTTAAACTATTTCGTTTTACTTTGTAGGATGTCTACTCGGTTTGAATGTTTTTCGTCAACTATAATGATACGATTTGTGTAATTGAATTCGATGTTACCGGCAAAAGATCGAAAGTAAGATGTGAAAATACTTGAGACTAGCGGGATGTCAAACATTGTGTTCCAGTTCCAACCAGTAAGCTCACGAATGTTTCCGATTTAGTCTGGAATTGACTCTCCTCAACGGACCTCCCTCGGGTCCACTCAATCTTCTGTAGCCAAATTGTTCTTGCCGAAACCAATGACGAAGATGCGGACAAACAGGCCTCCCTCTGGACCTGTTTACGATAACCCAGAATATGTAACTTCTCTTCGGTTTTTATTTTTAAAGATTATACTTTAGAGGGAAAGAATTTCACACCTAATCATTGTATGTTACAAATTTGTGACGTGACTGGCTTACTTTATTGATTGGTCGTCCTAGACCGAGTATCTGATATATCAGTAGGGGAGACGATAACTACTGATAAGATACTGAGTGAGTGAGATAAGGAAATGTTAAGGACTTCAACTCAAATCCCTTTGGGACTTTGCTGTTAAAAGATCCGTCAAGGAAGTCGATCATTGGTTTTTTACAATGGTCATTGTAAAAATGCAAACACATATTAGTATATCTGCATTCATGCATAGACATGAAACAAAATAAATAATTATGTTAGGATAGTGAACTTTTAAGGGGGAAGGTGAGTGTTCGGGACCAAAAATCTTACCCATTGAGATTAGAGAGTAGTGAAAAGTATACGTGAAGAGTTTATGAAAAACCACACTAAAATCCCAACCTCGTTAAGTAGGACTAAGTCAACACACATCTTTTATGTACGATAGTTGAAGGAAGTCAGTCAAGTCAAGTCAAGTCAGCGAGTCAACACAGGCTGAGAAACGCTGGGGTACTTAGCGTCGTCCAGTCCGGAGGGACAGGTAGTGGTAGAGGGCCTCAAGTGAATTTGAGTCCAGGTAGTTCAACCACTACGGTAGGTCGGTATCTAGTTGAAGGAATCAAAAGTGATTAAAATAAATACGGGAATCATAAACCAATGTAGAGAGGGGGTTGAACACTTCAATTGAACTAAGAACTGTTTGTTGTCGAATTGACTTTTTACTGGTTTGTTATTTACTTTTTCAATTCTCAAAAGAAGACTCAATTCTCCGAAGATTAGCCCTTCCCTGTTCTTATACCACGACGAGTGGCCCACTAACGGAAACGAGAATTGACTTCGTTTTGATGTCTGTACTCTTTGAGTCGTCGAATTTTCGTTTGCTAATAGGTGGTTCGGGTTACAGAGGGGCTTCCGGACCTCTAATGTGCACATTATTATTCCGACGGGAACGGTTTTCATTCCGAATTACGAAGTAAAATAAATAACATAAATAACTTACCTCGGTAACGAACTATCGGGGACCCTCGTAATTGTTTGTACTTTCTTTGGTGGTTTCCTTTCTTTATATATTTATTCCTTTTGGGTACGGTGATTTCAAATATTAAACCTTGTGCGTCAGGACGCTTAGTCCGTGTATGAGAATATGAAGAAGTTCATGGGACATTATGCAATCAATACGTTCGTAACGAATTAAACGGTTTTTGAACCCCTTAGAGACTTCAGGGTATATCTATATAAACGTTTTGTGACTAGGAAAACGAAGAACCAAGAGATAATACGGTACACTGCTACACTATAAGGATTTAAAACGGAGACTAAGACATAATAATAGTCAACATGAAATTGTAACACATTAGTAAATAAAACCTGAGGGGACTTATTGAATAACATTCTATTCCACGGGGATACTGGAGATCATACACCTGAACGTCCCTTAACCCGGTCCCAATAATGTTAGTTTAGTAGGAACGTAAATCCTTCTCTTTGCTGATTCTTTGACACTGTAAACCAAGAGTTCAGGAAGTGAAAAAAAGATAGGTACTATTGAGTAAAGTGTAAGAAGAAATATTTACAATGAGAAAGTGTAAACGTTCCTATTTTTATCTATTTCGAATCTTTGTGTTAAACTTTATTACCAGTAGGTTTTCCCTAATTTCACACCAAAAACAAAACAAAAACTTCCTAACTCCGTTATAAAAGAAATCGATGACACCTTCAATTTATTGGATGTATAGTCGGAGTTTTCATGTTTAATAAGGGGATACTAAAAATATCAATGAAGTAATTGATAAGATTGAGTCTTGTAAAAACGAAAGTGCTTCTCGTTTTAATACTCGAGAACCGATAACAACAGGCCGTGAATATCATTTTGAAATGTATACAAGGTCCGTAAGAGAGATTAAAAATGTACACCCGACCACCACTTCTCTCCTCATCTCACCCAGTATTTTGTGTTTTATTTAAATTCTTATGCACTCTCCTTATCTCACCCCGTCTTTGGATGACCGTCCAGAATCCACACAAATTAATGTCCCGTGAGATAACATTTTAAATGACTCCTCGACCAAAAACTTCCCTGTTCACTTACGTCACGTAATCAAACTCCGTGGTTAAACATCTGTGACAACGACCCTGGTCCCTTGAGGAAGTAGGGTAGGTTCAAGTGTGGAGTTCCGAGATAATTGGACGTCGTTTATGGCCCCACACGAGTTCAAGAGGTCGTCTCTCTCTTTGTGATGTCTGGAGCAGGTTCTCCTGAGCGTTAGATTATCGTAGACCTAAGGTGTTTGTGTGAAGTGTGTTTAGGTAATACACGATTCTCGGTCGAGTGAAACATTTACGTAAACCACTTTACATTACCTTAATTGGGTTGTAAATATAAAAGTTGGAGTTTCATATAATCCTCTTAATATTTAAAGGGTTAACTGTTGTCTACATTTACTTGTAACAGGAATAAATGAAACCCACCTTTGTTTGTCCCGTTTCCTTCCTATAAAAACGATTTCGAAGTAGGTTCCAGTCTAAACAAAAATATTATAGACCGAAGGATAGGGTCTCGGTTCGAATAAAAGAAACAAAAGAGGACGGGGGGGGGTGGGGTGGGGAGGTAAAGATCTAAAGGTTATTTTATTGACTTTGATCTTAATACGAAATTTTTTTTTTTCTTTTTTTTTGAGTTCCTATAAAAATTCAGGGGTTCCACTTCTTTGACGGATTCCCTCAGTTCCCATGCATCTGGTCCAAAAAATGTCACACACGATAAAGCGTAAAAATTCTTCCGTTAATCAATAAGAACACATAATCACTGACGGGGTAAAAGAGGTATTGAGTCCACTATTTTTCCCGGAACCTCTCCTGTATAAAATTCACCCTGTAAATAATGGGGTTTTTTCCTTACTAAGATTAAATCTCAATGACCCTTTCGGGAAAGATATCTACGTCAGTTTAAAGTGTCGACGTTTTTAAACCGGAACGACAAACGTTGAGTGTGACGACAAAGATCGATTCGGGAACAATCGAATTTCTATCTCAATTTCTTAGACTATTTTATTGGACTTGTAATCGCAAAATAGATAAATTTCACTAGGTTGTCACGTTATAATTAAACCACCGGTACCTCATATATTCTACGTCTCGGTACTCACCACTATTGGAACTTCTTAGATGTGACCCTTTTTCTTTTTTTTTCTTCCTGTAAGCAGACACACAAGTCACACTACCCTGAAAGTTCAATGATCGAGGATCATCCAGTAAAAACGGTGTCGTTGTCCATGCTTCCTGACAATCAACAGTCGCTAAAAATAATGTACTCAAACTTCCATCCTAGGTACAAAATACAATATCTTTCAGTTCAACTAAAAACTCTGGACAGAACTGAACGATGGATGCGTATCGTTTTTGGTGTTAACCTCAAAAAAAAAAAAAAAATTCCCTCTAAAATTTATTCTTGACACTTATAGAGACATGGGGTTCTATCGTGGTATTTTTACTTTATTTTTATATACCCCAGGTTTCTTCTCTAAGTAAGACACAGGTGTATGGGAATTTATATTTTACTCTAACCTCTGGAAGAAAGAGTTTCACATCTAAGGGTAATGAAGGAGAAGTTCTCTCTGTATGGATTTTCCAATAACTAAACCAAGACTTCCTGTCTCACAAATAATACCTCCTTCAGTACCGCCCCGTGTTCACACTCTTTAATTACTACCGAAACATGCACAGGTGCGACACCGTACCTTGGTCACCCGGTTGACAGTTAGATATACTATTATGTAAGGGTTTGAAGTTTTTTAGTCAGTCCACTTTTGCGTAACTAAAAAAACACACACTCGATTTTTATTAAACAGTTTTTCTTTCTCGTTCTTCAACTGACTTCATTGTGGAGTCAGACGTCTCATCGAGTGTGGTGTGAAAAATAAACCAATTCCTTAAAGACTCCATTACACCTGTTAAAGAATAAAAATAAAGATCAGGGGTTCTCCTTGTCTCGGACTTAATAGATATAGTAACCTTATACATTTTATGACATTTTTAATTTCATCGTTTTTTCTTGTGTTAGATAGACATGCAAAACTTTGTTGGTAGATAATGGAATTAAACTTGAGACTGAAATCTTGGTGAAAGTACGAGACGGTTTACGTCCTTGTTTTCTTAACGAAGGACCAAGATTCACGTATAGATGCAAGTACTTTAAGACTGATACAATTTTGATCGTAATGACACTTTTTAATAGTGTGATATAAATTCCCTATAAAGGATAGTCCTGAATCTAAATATGTCTCAACGGGGTCCACTTTTGACAAACTTATGTCACAAAGTTTAATATAACCTTTTTTCACTGACGATAACCAGATGGTTTATGTAGAACTGAACATTTTAAGTAAGGAGGGATTGCAAACATCCATTTAAGTTCCGTTCATAAAAACGAGGGAAACGAAGTGATCTTTGGAGGGGAACAATAGACTCAAAAATTCTCCATATATGTATGGAATTTCTTATATTTAAGATCTTTATACATATCCACTAAGAAATATCTAGGACGCTCTGGTCGCTCTTAAGGTTGGTCTTATAAAAGATTTTATGTAACAAATTCTACACGACATTCAAGAACCTAATGTTCACTAAAATAAATAATCCGTTAGTTTGACGGACGCAAATTTATTACAGACTGTGTGTGGTTTCAACTTTGTCATATAGTCATTTACCTAAGTTACATACGTAAATACTTTTGAAGATTTTCATTAAAGGATAGTTTATTCGTGGAAATCTCACAACTTACACGGTTCACAGTCTTAAAACAATTTTAAGTTTTCCTCAGTTCACGTCTAAAAAGGAATTCTCATGTGGAACTAATCGATGTACTTGACTCCGTATTATTCTGTGTAAGGGAACAGAGGTGATCTCTTATTTGATAAAGTCTTAATTTGTATTTAAATTTACGTTATACCACTGTAGAAAAACTTATATGTGCTGAATGGGTCCTATACTACATAATTATAAAAGTTGTACCAAACTCCTAATTTACTATAAATCGATACGAAGACGTAAATGTTGTTCGACAGACGGACGTTTAAAGAAAAAAAAAATTTACGTTCTTTTATGAATCTCGACGAAATCATCTACAAATGTTACAAAATATCTTTTGAATTGACTAGATGAACATTTATAAAATTACCATTAAGAAAATCGTTTGTGTTTTAGATAAGTATTGTTTGGTGTATCGTAAACTACAAAAGAGGTATTTAGGTGGCATGGATTACGTTAAATAGAAAATTTTTTACAAAACCCGAGTTGTACCAAGACTCAACGATTCTTTCGGTGTTTATTCGTGGAATAGAGAAATTACTGAACGAACCCGAAAGGATATAAATGACGAATTACTAGCCTTCGTAAATTAAAAGTTTCAAAGTAATTTTGGGTAGATGTTTCGACCTCCCTATTCGTTATCACTAAACACTATCTTCCACACCCTTCGGTAATTGGATGTATCCATGGTTCCTCTTTTCATTTGTATCTTTCTTATGAAAAGACTTCTGTTCAGAGAAGGATAAACAGTAATAATTTGAGGTCTCGTAGACAAGGTTCAAACTAGAAGTTATGCCTATACTCCGTAACGACGGACCTTTACTTTCAGATTCTATTCCATCCTAAGAATTCTCTAGAAGTACTTTTTTTTATTGGGTCCAACGGCAAATGACCCTTCCCCTTTAGTTATGTTTCTGGATCTTTGAACACCTCTCTCCTGTAAAAGATCCATATCCAGTATCAAATAGTTCAACGGAGAAAACGTTACATTAAATCAACGATTATTCTGGTTGACTACTACAGACTTATCACACAATAGTAGTTTTACTCTAAAATTTTAAGAGAGGAGTAAAGAACACACAAGCTCCAAACGACCAAATAAAAAGGAGTCGAGTCACATCCCTCTGTCCCAACTAAATTTTCTTTTACTTACCAAAATATACGGAGAAATAATTTTTTTATTTTTAGGGTTCGGGGTGTACCATGTCAGGGGTTTTATAAGTTTTTTTATAAATTCTTCGTCCGGATGGCAAGAGTAGTAGACTGAATAAAAGCAACAGTCTTAGTCAGTTTCATTCCCGGCTCAAAAGTGCTGACCTGTCCGGCCTTGACGCGGACCTAAAATAGGGAGAGGGGGTGTTAGACTACCGTACAAGACCTCTGTAGGGAGGGAGACATAGCCTCAGCCGCAGTCTGGGACACGAGTCCCTCATCGGGACCACTTCCTAGGGGTACAGCCTTGTCATCGGTGAAGCCACACCCCTCCCGAGTGTCTAAGGGTCAAGCCGTTCCCACTTCAATCAAGGATCCCACTGTCGTTTGTTTCTCTGGCTAATTTTAAACACTTTACTAAAGTCTAAAGTTTAATTAAGAATGTTTTTCGTCTGTCAAAAAGGATAAGTTTTTTATATGGTCCAAACGGTATCATATGTCGATCCGTTCTCATAATTCCGATAATCCCACATAAACTCTTGATGTCGTTGTTGTTTTTTTTGGTTGACTCTAATTAAAATTAGGATCCTGTCCTACAAGTCTAAAATAAAGTTTTTAAAGATTAATAAATGACGACAGATCCATCGTGGTCCATCGACTATTTTGTGACCTAAATATTCTTCTTGATTATATATGGTTCGTGAAGCAAACGAGGTCCAATAGAAAATAAGACATTAAAAAAAAGAATACAAATTTTTCAAGTGTTGAAATGCTACTACTATTGTAATGATATTAGTACAGTAATCCCTTTGACTCCTTGTCTCTTGAATTCACTGAATGGGTTCCAGTGTGTAGATCTGACATCGTTTTGGACCTAGACTAGGAACTCGTCAGACAGAAGTACGGTTTCTTCGAATTAGGAGGTTATTTACCCTCACCACCGGTCCTCTGGACCCCTGGTCAGGATCGAAAGGTGCCCATTCAGGGTAACACCGTTGAGAAAATTGTTGAACTCGGAGTCAAAAGAGAAGACATTTTAGACCCATAATTAGAGAATTTAAGGAGAGTCTTAGTGACATACCAAATATACACTATTCTATATGTGGGTTTATAATAAAAAGTTCACTTATATCCATTCCACAATGAATTAAGTCTTAACATCCCTACCTCAGTCAGGTAAAAATAAATAAATAAAAGTCATTTCATATCGACTAAATGTTGAATGCAAAGTCCACATGTCGTTTCACTTAGTCAAAATATATATATATATATGTGTGTATGTATATAGGTGGAGAAAAAGTCTAAAAAAGGGACATATCTAATAATGTCTTATGATTCATCTCAAAAGACACGATATGTGATCCAGGAATAATCAATAGATACAATATATATATCATCATACGTATACTATATGAGTTGGAGAATCAGATAGTGAAGGGGGGCTGTAAAGGGGAGACCATTGGTATTAAACTGACACTCTAGACACAAAGACTAAACATTTATTCAAGTAAACATGATAAAATTTTAGTCAAAGGTGTATATTCACTATAGTATATTCTGACAAAAATTTACTATAGTTAAAGAAAAACGATTATGTTAACTTTTGGTGTTCACTCAAAATAGTGACTTTCACTTACACATATGTAACCCTTCATTTCCCTACCTGGGGATCAAACTCCCCTTCGTTTTTTCTTATTCGTAAATAACTTGTGCAAGTGTGATGGTACACAACCCGTACCCCGGTCCATGAGATTATCCGAAATAGAGTAAATTTAGAGTATTTTCGTGTCGTCAAATCCACAATTGGTGAAATGTCCCTCCGATTTATGACAGAGGTTCCAGTGTGGACCCGTTCACCGTCTAGGTACCAAGTGGGGATGTAGACATCTAGGGTTCAGATACGAGAGAGATGTTACAGTTTACCAGAGCTAGTTTTTGGTCAGACCGTTGTAAAAACGTGTCACTTACACGATAGATAAACATACGAAATTATCGGTCGAAAATTTTTCTGTAAAATTCCATAATGACGTATAATCTACTTTAGTGTACTGTGTGACATGAATGACTGTAAATTTAGACGGGGATAAGTACCTGTTACTTTTTTTATATATTACTTCTTTACGTGAGAATACGATAATTATAGTTACTTCTTTTGGATTTATTGTGTTTTGAGTACCCAAACAAAAGAGAGATAACTAATGTAATCTCGGTGAGTAATAAGTTTGAGTACTGTATTACTTGTGATACTTACAGATGTGTGCACTATCGTAAAGAGTCTAAAATAAAAATTCTTCGGGGTCTGTTGACACATATAATTGGAGTATACTTCAATTAAACAGTATCTGGACTCATAAAAATAAGACTCCGAAATAACGTGTTACCTGAAGACGTCGGAAGAAAACGACACAACTACCTTAGTTTAGATTATGATATGTATTAACAAGGACCTCTCACTTTGACAAGTAACCTCTCGGTTGAGATGATGGACACACCCCTTCTTCCTATACGAGTGACGGTTAGTCGTATCACGATTGACCAATAAGGGACTCGTCTCAAAGTACTACGACGGACTTTAAGAGATGAGTTACATAAGAGAAGGTCTAACGTAGGAACCGTTAATCCATAATAGAAGATTAACATATGATTTTACACATAAAGTCAAAATCATCAGATATTTTGAGTTTACCCAAGGATATATAGACTATAATATTGTAAAGAGAGATATGACAACGAAAAGAGTACGAAGTCAGTAACCTTTTTTCAGTAAAGTGTACTCGTAAGAAGGTAGAACGGAAGACTCGAGTCCAAATGAGACCTCCTAGTACTCTATGCGACGAAGGAAAAGGAAGTAATTTCCTTTCTTCGGGTTTGATTTTGTATGTACAAAAATAAAGTGTACACCGTTAAAACTAAGGTAAACTTTACCTCACACGTACATAATTCCGTTGTGAGGACTAACAGATAAAGTGTAGAGTAATAGACCTTGATCCGAAGTTTCTGGAGGAGTGCTTTTCTCTATGTCGGTACACTCGTTCCCTTCCTCGGGTACACGAGGAGTTAGACCCATGATCTTAAGTATCTGTCCTTCGGATCTTGTACTGCCCGACACCTTATTTACGTCACGGGAAAGAAACCAATCTTGTAAATGAACTACTATTGTTTACTTTTATGCAAAGACAATTTGAACTTTGTTTGTACTCGAGAAGTAGTTAGTCACTTTTAAACGTATATAAAAATTCAGTGGTGTCACAATCTTTTTTGTGAAGTTCTCAAGGTTGAGAACTCAAGGTTGAGAACATGAAGTTCTCAAGGTTGAAGTTCGAATGTTTGGACTTCGACTTGTTCGTTATAGTACTTCTTTTACCTTCCAGAATATGGTTTAAGTAGTCTTTTTTAATTCGAGTGTGAATACTTTCCGTTCAAAAGGAGATTTTTGTCTTAAGAAAGAAGTTTTTATAGGGAAAGATTTGAGGAGCCGAAGTAGAAGGTGACCCTGGTGTGAAGGAGTTACGATACAGAGGGTCTTAAGGATCAAGGCATGGAAAAACGAGAGTTGATTGAGTATCTTTTCTTTTGGAACGAGAATTCAGAGACCCTGTCTAACACCTGGTTCGGAAAGAGTTCGAACGGCCGAATTGTTGTATTACAACCTCTCAGTACCTGTACCATCTTTTCTTTCTAACCAGATAGTAAATAATTTAGTAAGTTGTTTATAAATAACAAGGATCACGACACGATCTGTGACCCCTAAATTGTCACTCGTCATATTTTGATGTCAGTACTGTAAATATCAGATTAGCCCTTTCCCCGTAATTAGTTTCTTAGTGTATTTTTTCATGTTAGATATGTTACTATTTGTGACACATCCTTTCCCTGTCCCTCGGTACTTTCCGGTGGGGAAGTAAAACAGTGTCGAACGGGTGTACAAGTAGATCACCGTGTGTACTCCCTGATCCTTAATGAGGTGGCTCTTCGATGGTATGGGGAGGGTAAACGAGAATAGTATGGGTCAAAGGGTTTGTAGGGAGGTTTACTTAAAGAAATCTGTTCGTTAAAAGTACATCAAACAGAATTTCGTACTTCGGGAGTACAATATGGTGAGACGAATCGTACATTTATCATACCCCCTACGATTATCATACAGTTGAATAACAAAATGTGAATGAAACGAGTAACTACCTTCTGACTAAACCGAGATTAAGTAGAACATATTAATACAGAAATAATTCGAGGTCCCGTCGAAACTTATCTTCTCTCTTTGATCAGTAACACACTCAGAGGTTCGATTCTAAAGATCACCTTTCGTCAGTTGTAAAGTAAGGAAGAAATGATAGAACGTCTTTCTATTTTGTTCTCCGTGTTGTAAATTCATAAGTACCTTGTGTATAAGTGTGAGCGAGATGGAGGTTGGAGGGACTATAGTGATTACGTGCACCCACACCTACTACAGAGGTTGAGGAGAGTCAATAAAATAAAATAAAATAAAAACGACAACAGTTATGTGTCGAATCACAACAGGGTATAATGTAACAGTTCTGGTCTCAGTTATAGACATATTTACTCACTAATGTGTTTTATTTACCATAAATATAGTACCTTAAAATAATATTAAATTCCATAATAGTTACAGACTTATAACAGTAACTCTCTTACAGTTACAGATTTTTGACAATCCACTAGTCCTATCGTCTTGTGTTCAAAAATTTTTGTTGAGTCCACTATTCAGAGAAAACGAAATTCAGTAGAAAATAATACTCAATTCAAAAATAAAAGATAACCTCATATTGACTAATTGTGACACTAGTAAAGTCCACGTGTCGTCTCGTTGAGTCGATATATATATATATGTGTACGTAGGTAAGAGGGAGTTTGAGGGGAGGGTAGGTCCTACGGTATATTGTAACTCGTCTCAAGGGACGTTATATGTCTTCCGGGGACAACCAATAGGTAAAATTTATGTCGTCACACCTGTACAGAAGAAAACTTAGTATTGGAGCCATATACTGGGTCTAGGAAAGGTTTCGAAAAAATCTCTTTTTAAAACGTTATCTAAAGTCCTCAGTAGGAAACTGGTTGATTAAAATGAACCCCTATGTTAGGATTTCTTCCTATACAGTGACGTGACACTAGAACCGAAATAAAAGTTTCAAGAATGGTTGAAGAGTGTGAAACTTTATTGGAAATTCATCCTTTTTGTGTATACAGCGACTCAGTCTTAATGGTACAGTACCATTATGGTCACTTATGTTTATCGTGACTTTTACAGTCCTAAACTTGTCTAAAAGATGATACTCCCGTCTTTCTATTTTCAATTGACATCATTACCGGATTTACAAATGATACACTCAGGGGACTCAAATTCTCTTCTTTAAAGTGTACACCCTTTTTTTCAACGACATCATACTTTTGTCAGTTATCATTAGTAAATACTTTATTAGGGGTGGATAGGGGTGGGTGAATAATGGTCATAGAGAAGAGTATAGTTGGTGCTATAATCACAGTTAGTAGTTAATCAACGACTATTACCCTTTACTATACCATGACTAGATTCTAATTTAATATTTTGACCACTTCTACGTCTAAGGGTACTCCAGTTATTTTCACTATGATTTTTGTGATCTTAGTATTAGTTCTGATGTTTTATTGGTTCTAGATTGTCTTACTTCGATAATTCTCTTTTATTTCTACTTACAACCGTACCATTACAGTTGACGACCACCCTTACATTTAACTAAGTCGGTGATACCTCTTGTCATACCCCCAAGAAATTTTTTTTTTGATTTTTATCTCGAGGGTATACTGGGTCACTAAGGTAGTGACCCCGTTTATGGGACTCTTTTGGTATTAAGTTTCTCTGTGTACGTGGGGCTGCAAGTGACGTCGTGATGAATTTTATCGGTCCCGTACCTTTGTTGGTCTTCCCTACCTATTTCTTCTACACCCCCCACACACACACACACACACACACACACACACGTATGTATATGTTATCTTATAATGAATCGGTATTTTCTCTTACTTTAACCCAGTGAACGTTTTTACACCTACCTGGGTCCCAGACAGTATGTCTCACTTCAGTCTTTCTCTTTTTGTTTAATTGTGTATATACACTTGAGATCTTTTTACCATGTTTGCTCGGTAACCCTCTTACCCTAACGACGTGACGGTACACACTTTGTCAATCGATCACCCTTGGAGACGCCACTGGTTCTGCCCACCCTACCGTCCTGCCTACCTTCCGTCCCCCCAGTTCTGCCTCTCCTGTATACATATGTACATCGATTAAATGAAACAACATGTTATAACACTTCGTTGACATGGGGTTAAAATTTTTTTAGGACCTTTGTCTTTTCCACTCCCTGAAGATCAAGATCTAGTCCTACTTTGAAGGGTGAAGAGATATACGAACAGAGATTCCTGTCGAGTTTAGGGACCTGACGTGTACATCTCTGATGTATTTTACTCGGATTTTCTCCATGCCTGCTTCTATCTAGATAAAGGAGGACCCTGGACCTCCTTTGGTGTCGCCACTCAAGAGACCCGAAGGAAAGACGGAGTATAAAGAGTCTACACCTATCACTTTAAACGATCTCTTTAGACGTTTGACTTTTATGGTTGTCTTCGTCTGGTTTCATTTCGGATGAGGCTCCTCCGTAGGAAGGGGTGGAGGTGTTTGTATGATCCCACCTTAGTTGGTTAACTCCTGACCTTAATAATAACAGAGACTCCCCGCTACTTGAAAGGGACTAAGGGAATGTCTCCCAACGACCTCCTCTACTTCCCTTGGATCTGCAGGTAGACGTGTGTCACCATTACTTCATGTGAAGGGAGAGGAACGACCACAAACTCCTCCTACTTACAATTTAGATCCAAGTGATGGTGACCTCCTGAGTGTCCCTTGAGATTCCTCCATCGGGAGAGGGAGAGTTCGTCCAACCATATACGGCCCAGGATCATCCCTCAGACTTTGGGGTTGAGACGCTCCTCCGTAGGGAGGGGTACGGTGAGGTGAGCGGGGGGAACAGTGTCACTCAGCTCACTCCTTGGACCCGAAAGTGGAGACTGACGGCCAGTTCGGAGTCCCAGGGTGACAAAGGGTTCCGAACCACAGTCTCCTCCGGATGACTTTGTTATAAATTTATTCTAGGTATAAAAACTTTGTTATGAAGGTTATCGATCCTATGTTATTTTTTAGTAAGTAGTATGGTTCTTAGTCCTTTTAGAGTTACACTTACTCCTTTTTATTAATAATTATTTTTTAATTGATCTCCGGTAAACCCTTTAATTATTCAGATTTATAAAAACAAAAACGTTTTTACCGGGAGACACTAGTACGACGTTTTACGTTGAGTCTTATTTTCTACTTTATAACATGTGAGTATGTCAACACGGTATTTTACATATAACACGGGGTGTGTTTAATAATAAGAAATAGGAAAACTTATTAATATCACGTCGACCTTATTATTTAATATAATTTGTATTTTATATGAGAACTATTAGTTAGAATAAAAGAGTTCTATTTCAGTGTTATTTAATAAAAATGATAAATTATACTTTATAACGAAGAAAGATTTGTCACTAAGTAAAAACTTCACCGGAAAAAAGATCCTAGTAAATAGGATTCTGTTTCTCTTAGAGAATATTTATTTGTACCCAGTGAAAAGAACTCGTTTACAATCTGAGATGTAAAATTTCAGTCCCTACTTAGGACTGAGGTTTAAAAACATGGTCTATAAATTCATTTCTTGTGTTTAATATTATGGTATCAAGAGAAATAGTGTCTTTCACTTCATTAAATTAGACTACGGTATTCGAAAACGTTTGATCTTTCGATAGTCCTTTTTGTCCTTTAATATTCTCTATTTTGTGTTGAAAATAAAACCAAACTAAGTAGTTTTATATAGTGGTTTAATAATGGAATGTAAATTACAACTATGAAATTTAAAACGTGTCAATTTCTATACATATTCACCATGTTTTATAAGGTAGGTTTTGTTTAGGGTTGTAATAGATTTTATGATAAAAGTATGTTTAAATTTTAGATGTATAAACATGTACGTTACCATTGTTAAAACTTTCGGTTACTTCCTCGATGAATTACTTAAGACTACAAAATAAGAACACATATGATTTTAAGAAGTGTAGTTGAGAGAGAATTACGGGAAGATTTCAAGTAGACTAAAATGTGTAAGTCTATAAAAGGGTTTACAACTGTTTTGACAAGTGTTTTATAGGACACCGAATTTTAGTGTCTCATCCACGTGTACATAATAATAAGTATTTTACATTCAGGTTATAAATATAAAGTTTTTATAGGAAATGTTTAGCTTTAAAAGAAAACACATATCGTGGATTTTACAAGTATAAAATTATAAAAATTTGAACGTCTTAATAATGAAACCAGAGATAGACTTAGAGACTGTACAGTGTTGAATAGTTTAAACATTGGTCTTAGTAAGGTTACAATTATTTGTGAAAGGTTTAGTTTTTTTGTGGTTTCCGATCACTTCTGTCCTTTCAAAGGTCATAAGTTCCAAAAGAACATTCGAAATAGGGGAATTTCAGTTTTCACTTGCACCGAAAGAGGAGACTATACCGTAAAAGTACAAGGTTAGACTTGTTTCGGGTTAAACCTTTTCGGTTTTCGGCTGATGTTGTTTTCAAAGAGGACTTGTTGACGGTCAAGTATTTATCTTTACTTTACGAGGTCTCGAACGACCTCTGAGAAAAGACGACTACTTTTAAGGTTGTTCTAATTTTTAGTTAAGGTCATAATTTTTGATATCGTTAGTTAATAGGATACATTCTCGTAATGTTTCCGTACGTCAGTAGACTGGGACCCTCTGAGACGAAGAAGTCAAAAAACAAGTAGTCTGTTTTATTTCTTTCGTTTCCTGTTCTCACCCACTTGACGTTACCAGATTGACAAGATCGAATACGAAAGACTCTCGAAGTCTTCCACCGTCCGTGACAGAATCTACGACGATGCATGTCTAAAGGTCAATGAATCACATCGTCGGAACATTTTATCAGTGATGGATGTATCAGTTCCCAAGTTTACCCTAAGGTCACAGACAAAATTTTTATGAACACCTGGTATATAAGAATCCTAATTAATGAAGACTACTCAGAGGTGAATGAAATATTTATGTGTATTTTTATCGTGGACAGAAATATTCTAAGAAAACTTGTAACTCAATCTATTCCGTCCAGTTTCACGAATGTTGTGACGGACGGTGAGACATTAATGTGCTGTTTACATCTATTATACTACTAGTGACCGAATGTTACTTCCTTGAACAAAAAAATTTTTTAATGTCCTTTTAATTGTGAAATACAAAGAACTCAACGAAAACTTTCAAAACCTCGTTATGTAAAAAGATCCCTATATAAAAAGATCCCTACATAAAAGATCGCTATTCGAAAAGGTCCCTGCATACGGACAAAGTAGATGCAGAAGTTTACCCAACCGTGTCTAAATAGGTTCATAAAAATTTAGGGAAATTTAAAGAAGACCCAAACATTTTACGAAGAAATTTTTTTTTAAGGACTATAATAAGATAAACACGAAAGAAAACTGACCTAACCAAAGTCGTCACTAGTTAACAAAAACAGAAAGTTATTTAAAAACGAAAGGACCAAGATAGATGATAGATATATACAAAGGGTCAATTGAGTAAAAATACCAAAATGTATATATATATATGTGTTTAATGGGGAAAGAGAAAGGAAGAAATTCATATCCGTTAACTAAAGAAAGTATACAAATTTTTAACTAAAGAATACGGTAGTCACAAGTCGGTAAAAAGGAAAAATAACATTTGTAAAGTCCGATATATAAAGAGAGATTCCTGGTGAAAGTTACGTAGAGTGTCCAAAACTGAGTGTCGTAGAAGTGACACCGAATCTAGATTTATAAAATTACAGAGATTACTTGGATAAATAACGTAAATGTTTACATAACCCCATAAAACATATATAAAGACCAAAACTCGAGATTAAATGGACGTAAATCGATTTTTCGTAGTAAAAATATAATGATATGAAAGGTTGTTAAAAATTTAAAGGAGGTATCGGACTATTTAAAAATTTTCATAAAAGTATAGGTGAACTCTCTTTGTATACAAGAGATTAATAATCTACGTTCGAAAATGTATAAAGTTACTTTGGTTTAATAATTAGGATACAAGTTAAAAAGATGTACCATGATTAAACGATAAATTAACAGAATAGTTCTTAACTTTCAATATACTACTTAAAAGGACGATACTACCCACAAAGAGGGGTATCGAAATAGACATAAACGTAATACAGTTAAATTCCGATATAATATCCCGAAGAGGCCATCGAGTCAATCATTTCTTAGACGGAGGTCACGTCCTCTCGACCTAAACTAGGAACCCAACGCTTCTAGGGGAACTCTTCCTTTACCGGTTGTGAGGTCATAAGAACGGACCTTTTAGGGTACCTGTCTCCTTGGACCTCCCGACGTCAGGTACCCCAACGTTCTCAACCTGTACTGACTTGTTGATTTGGTTCCGATACAATATCCATATACAAATGTTATTAATCTTATTAATATTAAAAGACTACCTAACTTGTAACAGTAATTATACATCACTAAGAAATAGAGGTTATTTAAAACTCTAATATAGACGAAAAAATAATAATTAATATAAAATGTTCCTTAAACAGGTAAAGTAAATTAAGTGGTATCAATTACTGTTACAAGAACTTATGTGTGTCCTAGGTATTGTTATAAGGAAGAAAATAAGGACTAAACCTCATAAACACATAAGAGAAAAAAAGAAGAACTAATAAAATGGATAACGAAATAGTTAAACTAGTCAAAAAGTTTCCGGTCGAAAACCGAAATTATAAAAGTAAATGACAAAGAAAGGTAAAGAAACCCGAAGGGACCACCGAGTCTACCATTTCGCAGACGGACGTTACGCCCTCTGGGCCCAACCTAAGGACCCAACCCTTCTAGGGGACCTCTTCCTTTACCGTTAGGTAAGGTCGTGAGAACGGACCTTTTAGGGTACCTGCCTCCTCGGACTATCCGATGTCAGGTACCCCAGTGTTTCTCAGTCTGTGGTGACTCGCCGAAGTGAAAGTGAAAGGGTAAAGAAATTAGTAACAAGAGTAGAATTAATAAATAGAGATGAATAAAACCCAAAGTAAACGAACCGGAAAAGATCAAAGAAAGAACACCATCTTTATATCTAGTAACTGAATTTTTGCTAAAAATAAAGAATTTATTTTTATGTTTGGACAGTAGACGGGGAGAAATGGACATAGAGTGTTTAAACCTATACAACATGTAAGGTAATAGTAAGTTAAGGTCTATAAGAGATTAAAGAGAACATGATGAAACTAGTTACCCAATGAATCTTTATACATCAAAATAAAGGTGTATAAACCCCGAACAGATCTAAAGAAATAACAAGTACTAAAGAGTGAATTCATGAACCACCTGTCTCTTGTTTAAGAGATCCTAAGGGAGAACTTTAATTGACTCTGAGAGACACATTAGAAAACTAGTTATAGTTTATAGGTAGAAAAAGAGACCATTATGAGCACCAGAGTTTCAGATCAAACGGACTATGTTTTGACAAGTCGAAACAATTCAAATGATATTTGTCACTTGTGATACAGATTAAAGGAAGGAAATGAAAGTTGACAAGACACAGAAACGTAAATTTGACACAGAGAACATCTGTCGTATATAAATCCTGACCGATAAATTTATTAGTCTGTTAGAAAAGGAAAACTAGTCACATGTAAACATAATTACATTAAAAAATAAACCGACCTACGCCAAGTGGGGAAACGACCAAGAGGACAAACAGGGAAAAGACTACAAAGAAAAGAGATGGAAGTGAACCCACCTATTAAAAAAAATTAAGGTAAAATTAAAAAATAACCTAAGAATAGATATAGAGTTGTATTACAAAAATCACCATCGACATCCCTAATGTTATACATACAATATAGTCAGATAAATCTCGAGATTAGAATGAGCTATGTCGGACCAGAAGGTAAAGATACTGAAGGACTAAAGAAATAAGATTTTTTAAGAGTGACAGAAAATTTATAGATGAGTGAGGGTTTGAGAAATAACAGAAGTGGTTAATTTGATTCTGATAAGAAGAGAGGATTACAAAGATAATATAAAAATTGTAATATAAGAAAGACACGGTAGAGAACGATTAAAGAAGACCAATAAAAAAAAAAGTCAACTGGTTAAGAGAAAAATTAACACGGACTACAGTATAAATGACATACGTAATTTCAAAAATAAAGTTGTTAATGCATAACTGATAAAGGAAATATTTTAAATATTTCGAATTCACAAAGATAAGGCAAAAAGATAATACAAGAATGAACGATTAAACGTATAATATGTATCAACTCTCACACATTGACTGTGTAAGATTGCAAAATCCCGAAATTCCTAGTTTTTACCAACAAACAACAGAACAAGTGAGAATTAATATTTCAAAACAAAAGAATGTATGAATTAATCTAAATTGAAATCGACTGTATTCAAATAAAATCAAAAATTTTTAGTGTTCCCGGATATCATTTCTGAAAACAGAGGACTTTTTACAGATTGACGAGGGAAAGTCCGGTACCTATTAGGAGTGGTGCCGAAAGTAGTCCAAAGGTCTTATTGTATCCTTAGAGTCAAAGTACAGGACGTAGAACGAGACTCAGGTTCCAGTCTAGAGGGTCGACTTTGAGACTCCCGTTGGGAAAAGAGAGTGACTTCAAGAGGATACTCGAACGTTAAGTCAGAAATGTAAAGACTGAAGTCGAGTGAAAGTCAAGAATAAAACAAAAGAAAATCAATGAATCTCTAAAGAGAATGAGAGTCCTGACACAACAAAACTAGTTCGATCAATTATAAAGATACAAAGTTTAAAGAGTGGACATTTTACCTCCTTTAATGTCGTGATGGATAGAGTTTTCCAGTAACACAACTACTTGTTCATATATATATTTAAATCTTGTCTTATTTATGAGTTATTTATGATCAATAGATACTACAATGGATCATTCATATTTTGATGTTTTACTACCCGTACTAAAGTAAAAGTTTGAAAAGGATAGGGATTTGTGTACTCTATGAAAAAGGATAATGTGACGTATATAAATTTACATAAATTACGAATAAGATAGTACAATACATTATAGGACGAAAGAGTTTCATTATATTTCTTCTAAACCATACAGTCATATCTTCGACGGTCATAGTCGACTTTAAAACTGTTTCCGTATACTGTAAACGTAAGAGTCGTGAGTACTTCCAGGGACAGAGGTAGTACGTGAACTACAAAACTTTTGTAAAACTGAAAGGGTAGTAACTTCTTAGTAAGATCTCGAGTTCTCAATTAATTGAGTAGATGTCAGACTGTAGATCACTCTACCTATCTAGTGTCAGATAGTGGTCCACTTTTATACATATTGTCCATAAAACGAAGTCATTGATTAGTCCTAGATGTGACATTGACGTTTATAAACCTCCTCTTTACAATTACTACATAAGAACAAACATTTAGTTAAGGGAATTTAGTTTACGAAGTAGTGGTTAATGACAGTCCTAAATCCATGAACAGATTTTGGTTACATTCGTAGGTCGGTAACTCGAACATCTTTTTATTGTGTTGGTGTCAAAGGATCACGGACAATCGTAGGCAATTTGTCCCTCTCCTATTAACTTTGACTCAGTTCCCAAAAGGAAAAGAAGGAAAGGGTGGAACGAAGGACACAAAGTTTGTGTACAGCATCCAATGCTTATGTACATTTCGGAATTAATGTAAATCGTAGACCGTCGACAACTGAACGTCTCTCAACAACTCAGTGTATTTAAGGTTCAGTCTTTCTTTAAGTCCTTATCTTCCGTGTTCAAACGGGTTACCTCCTTTTTTTTAGAACACAGTAGTGTCGACTTTATGAGGTGAAAGTCGTGATAATATAAGTACCACACTCGCTACGACATTGATTAGTCAGAGTCGTTGTGGACTCTGATAGAGTGGTGATTTTATGTATAAAGGTTTCACTGACTTCAGTGTTCGTAACGAAAGTTACCCACTACCTACACATGGACATGACCTCTGTTGAAGTACCCCTAAAATCAGAGATATTGAAAAGTTATCGTTCTAGAAGTGTGGGAGATAAGTTGTGAAGTGGTTTCAATCTACACAATTCATTAAATTAAGTCTGTGACGAATGAAATCCTTCTTTATTCGGAGGACTCTTTGACCGTGGTTCTCGACATTTGGAAATTGAGACCGGTGGTAAACGGTGTACTATGTTAAAATACTCCTCTCTTGACAGTCTTTAGTACCAGAAACAGAATTATCTGTATCTAGAGTTTTAGGTTTATAGTTCAATGTTTTCGTATCAATCTTTTTATACTCACTATACGTAATTTATATCTATAGATATGTGATTACCCTATTAAAACTTGACCTTTTTATTTGGAATTTAAGAATTATCGTTATTGAAGACCTCTACTTCAACCCCTCGTGAATCTTTTTCTAAACTTTGTTTAAACTGTTTTACCATTGTGAACAATTGACCTTTAATACTCATAATATACGAAATAAGAAACATGAAAAGACACTAAACTTTAAAAAAGGGATTTCCAATTTTATTAATTTTTATCTTCCGAACCTGGTTAGATTGAGGTAAGGGTTGAAATTTTATAGTACACTATAGTGTTAAAAGAGTAACAAGATAGTAAGTTTTAAAAATACAAATATAAAACTCAATTTGATGTTTCTTTACGGAAATCAAAGTACGGAGAAATTCAAGGTCGGTTAGTCTTTATTTGAGTCCTTCGTTTCATTTACATCAGTTACTTATTTTTTGACACCATGTAAGTCACCTCTTCCTTTACCGTTGGGTGAGGTCATACGGACGGACCCTTTAGGGTACCTGTCTCTTCGGACCACCCGATCTCAGTGTCCCAGCGTTTCTCAGTCTGTACTGAGTCACTGACATGTACCATGTAAGTCTGTTATCTTATAATAAATCCTGATTTTCCTTTATTAGATAGTTCGGTACTTTTCTGTATCTGTTTTGAATTTAGGTATAATGATTTACTTTCTTGGGTTAGACTTTACCGATGTATACATACTAAAGTTCATACCCCGTAAGACTTTTTCCTTTTTGATACCTCTGATATCTGTCCATTCACCAACGGTCCTTAACCCGTCCCCTTCTACTGATCCGACCGGTATGTCATAAAAGTCCTGTCATTTGTATGAGACATACTATGACATTATTATTTCTGTGTATAATGTGTAAACAAGTTTGGGTATCTTACATATCGTGATTCACATTCGACATTACATTTGGTACCTACGACCCACTAATACTACCCAGTTACAGAACTTTCTAGGTAGTCAAAATTGTTTATAGACAGTAAGACTACTCCTTACAACTATTACCCCTCCAATATGCACACACCTTCCCTCGTATACCCCTGTTAGACGTGGAAGGTAAGTTAAAACAGTACTTGGACGTTCAGCGAGTCAGTAAAGACTGAGAAACTCTGGGGTACCTGATATGTCAGGTACCTTAAGAGATCCGGTCTTGTGACCTCACCTATCGGAAAGGGAAGAGGTCCCCTAGAAGGAGAGGGTCCCTAACTTGGGTCCAGAGGACGTAACGTCCACCTAAGAAATGGTCGACTCGGTGGTCCCTTCGGGAAGATTTTTAATGAAAATTAATTTGTTCTTTTTCATTTACGTTGGTTGAGTAATGTACTGTCTATGTGACGGTCCTTTAGGAACGTGAAAAGAGGGATTCTCTTACTGAGATGTAAAGACACCAATTCTCATGAACTGTTTGTTTGTCGGGTCTCAGACTTAGAGAGGAGGTGGGGAATACCAAACTAGTGTTCGATCAATTGACTCGACAGGACGGGGGCTCGCAGTCAGAGGAATGGATACTTTATCCGACTTCTTATAGATCCGAGGCTTCTGACATCTCTGGTTCAATAGATGTGAGTAATTTGTGAATCGTCATATCGGTCTCATATCCCTCCGACTTATTTTACAAGATCTATATGATAGTTCATCACCTTTGTCGTCGTCTTCGTCTCTAAAATCTCGGGAGTGAACAACTTAGATGTAAGCATCCAAGCATCTAACTATGGCAAGAGAGAGGTGGGGTTTAGTCTCACTCCCGATGGGGTTCTTATGTCTGTCGACTGGTGGACCCTCGTTTGTGTACTAATGCACTCTCCTCTGTATATGGATTTTCTTACCCACCCTGAAATCCGTTCGTCTTACTTCCCTTTCTCGGGAGCAAGTAAAGTTGTCATAAATGTCACGACTCATTTACAAGCCCCGAAGGGTCCACCGAGTCACCATTTCTTAGACGGACGGTTACGTCCTCCGTGTCCTCTGTGTACAAGTCAGGAACCCAGTCCTTCTAGGGGACCTCCTACTTTACCGTGGGGTGAGGTATTAAGAACGGACCTCTTAGAGTACCTGTCTCCTCGGACCATCCGATGTCAGGTACCCCAGCGTTTCTCAGAGTGTACTGACTCACTGACTTGTGTGTCGTACTCACAAGTCGGAATCAGTTTACCGAACCCTATATAGTCGTTTGTTTCTTCTATTTCTAGACACAAGGAGTCTTCGAATATAAAACCGGTCCCATCTGTTTTTTATTTTTCAATTACATTACTGATTCATGATTATAGAAGTTTCCACTCCTCACTTTTGTCTCTTTCATCTCATCACTTTCGGTAAATACTCATAAAACTTAATAAACTAGAACCCTTCTAGAGTCCCTCTTCCCTCGTTGTAGAAATTTCTAACGTGTTAACACAAACTGTGTTCGTTCTTGTCGTAGGTCCTCCACGAGTCTTACGCAAACATTCTCGACTAGTATCGGGTAAGGTCAACCCGACCACCCGTCTCAGCCTAAAGGACCACCTACCTAATGTCCGTCCCACACCGTCTTTCTCTCTTTAGTCTTTACTGTAGTCATGAAAGTTTGACTTTTGATCCTCCCTCAACGGTCCCTGACTACCCCTTCCTACGTTCTTCTCGTTCACCACACACACACACACACACACACACACACACACACACATCTCTCTCAGTCCTAAAGTCAGTACCTATAAAGTCAAACCTTACACACAATCTGTATGTTTACCTCTACGACTCATCCAGTTGTGTAGTTATTTACTGTCCAAACTATATTCGCTATCTCTAAGTCCTCAGTAACCGTATATATACGATAAGACACAATACCTTCACCTGTTCCGGTGGTCACACTTTCTAGACATCCATCTTTTCTTATGGTTTCTGACCCAGAAGTCAATAAAAATGTGAGTTCTCCTACCTCGTTTCTCCTTCTTCGTTATTTCCTCATACCTTTTCTCGGTGGTCACGGTACCAATCTTCCGGTGTTCGTACACGGTCCCCTGTTAGATTCGCTTCTTTCACATAGATTCTCCTCCCTCACTACTTGAGAAAGTTTACAACGACTGTCCAGTCATTCTTCTCTGACTTTTTAATTCGTAGTGTTACATCACTGCGCCATTAGTGACCACTAGGACCGTTCTAGTTAGCATACCTCCCTATACACACTTATAGACTAACCCGACACAAATTTCTCTTATCCCCTCGGTTTCCCCTTCGTCACGTTGTCGACGGAGAAGACTCTACGTGACGTCATTCCCCCATTTCCTACAGCGACCACCTTCTTCACCACTTGTCTTTGACCCCTTTCAGTGTCGTACAAATAGAGGACCATCCTCCCTTTTTCACCAAGTAAATCTCCACCTCCTTAAGACCGTCGTTGTAAGAACTTATCTGATCACCCTGAGACTACCTCGTGTGTTCACTCCCAAAGAGAACCCTATTCTCATGCCTGCCAAGTAAATCTCATTATCCGACCTTCCGTCTTGACCACCAACGTTTACGACCCTTACCCATCTACCATCTACACCTAGACCCTAAAGTGAAAACTAGGTATTACCCTTCCCCGCGATCTCCAAAACCTCTCTCTTACCTTACTCCGACTGTAGCTCCTTTCGCTCTGCTACGTGTCTGGTGTCATGTTAGCGTCTCGTGAACCTTAAATTATTTGAAGTTTTAGAAGACCCTTGTCTAAACAGTATCAGGTGTGCATTGTGACTTGACAGTAGTAAGTCCTCCCGACGGAACTAAGTATCCCTTTTTCATTTAATACCTATGACATAAGTCAAAATTCTTCACTCTGTTACTATTTACGTTACATGTTTGTGACAGGAATTTTCCTCACCGTGAATGAAATCCCCCTTTTTATCTCGTTAATTCCACTATACAATGGACACCTGGTTTAATAAGGAATTCACATCTGGCATTGACAGATGTCTTTAATTAAACGTGATACAGTATTCGAAGATGAAAAGGAGTCTACCTCCATGACAGAAATTCTGTTCTCTAGAAATAGAATTTTATAACTTTAAGTGTCAAAATTTAGGTGCTCATTTACGTTGTCTCTGTAAGGTCAACGCTACCCTGGTCCCGGTTCCATGGGTCATCCCTGGTATCTGTCTCAGTGATCCCGGGTCGTATAAAAACCCCTGGGTGTTTTCACCAAATTAAAGAAAATTTTATTCCTTTTCTTTCATTTTAAAGTCAAACATCTTTTCCAACATTAGAGATTGTTTTTAGATAGGTAGAGAGATGGTTACGTCAACATTTTACATTAAAATTTATAAAAGAAAGTACCTGACATCGGATGGTCCCAGGAGGTAGGTACGCTAAAAGGTCCGTTCTCATGACCTCACCTAACGGTAAAGGAAGACGTCCCCTAGAAGGATTGTGTCCCTAACTTGGGACCAGAGGGAGTAACATCCGTCTGTGAAAATGCCAGACTCGGTGGTTCTTTCGGGTAAAAATCTCTCCTCCCCAGACATTTCCGTCTTGGACTACTCCCAGGTGTCTTTAGTATCATGTCGGGACGAAGGAGGTACTTCGGGACTGTGCATGTTTTATCGTTTTAGTATTACTTGGTTTCGTGGTCGGAGGGATTTCCTAGACCTTTTTTTTACGGCAAACACAAGATTATGACAATAGTAGGATCTTACGTGTCTTTTGTATAATGGGATGCAGTCGTAATTTGCGAGACCAGTGAACCGAGAAAATCTCCGTCTCTTCTCACAGACCAGAGCCAAAAGTCCACGACCGTTTCCGTACGGGTTATAATTATAGTAAGGCGGAGAAGATTAATCGTCTTGTTGATAAGGTAGTAATGTTTACTGAGGGAACTGGTAAGGGGTAAAAGGGTTTGTAGAAGGCCTTTGGTCACTGAGATGGTTGATAACGGAGACAAACCATTGACCTTTCGTGTAAATATAATGACAAGTTTCGTTTGACGGAATCCTGAGTTATAGTGGACACGTTTCATCGTTCCTAATGGGGGAACTCTTTCTCTTTATCCCTGAAAGGACCCGAAAGGTCCTTAGTGTTTTGTACGAAGACTGTCAACACTTCCCTCGTTCTACAGAGAGAGAAGGTAAAGGGACGGAAAAAAAAGGGATAATTTCATTCCCCAGTGAGGTCCATCTAACGAAGAAAGAATTTTTCGGTTGAAAAGGATCGTTTTGACGGTGAAGAGACCTTACTGTCCGTTACTTTAGGTTCCACTGTGAATTAACAAGAGAAAACTCTGTAAAGAGAGACGACTCCGAAGGGGTCCACGAGATACTTTTTGTAACCGGGATAGACCGTAAAGTAGACTCTTTGTCGGAAAAGGAATCCTTCTCTCGAAACGATAGGTGCCCCGTGTGACCGAGACAAACGAAAGAGTATCGGGTACTAGCCTGGTGGTTCCTTTACCGACGACGTGACTGAATTCAACGTAGACGTACGGATACAGTGTCGCTAGTCTTCGAGGTAATTAGGGAGACGAGAGTGACACCCAACAAACCCTCAGTCTTCGTCTAATAATAACGTTTGAGAACAGAAAACTAAGTGAGAGGGGAGAATTTTAACGGGGATCTAGTGAGAAAGAAGACACGTCGCACAAAGTAGAGGTTAACCTACTCTTTCAGTATCAGGAAAATCTTTTAGATAGGTAGTCTTAATAGTCCTTGTGTGGGGTGTCACCGAAACCAACAGAAAGGACGTGTAGACCGTCCCAAATACGAAGAAACACGAACAGAGGGGTTCTTAGTGACGACAATATGCCGAGTGTGTCTGGGTTCCCGTGGGTGACAAGTACAAAGTTTGACTAGCCAAGTTAAGTCAAGATGTTTATCTGTTTTTCCACACGACTCTTACTTTATCTCTATGTCTCTCTCTTTTAGACACAGGGACGAAAGTCCTTAGAGGGTCTAATTATTCATTCTATTTGTATATTTTAATAGTAATATTATCGTGTCACATAAGGAACATTTAAATAGAAGACGAGGGGAATGTAACCACCCCCACCCTTCTGTCTCTGTCCCCCGTCCATTGATATAAAGTGACAGGAGATCTTTTGTAATAAGACCCACCGTTTAGTAACCGTTTGGGGTAATACCCGAAGGGTTCACCACGATCACCATTTCTTTGGTGGGCGGTTACGTCCTCTGAGTTCTCTGTGTCGAAGGTAGGCACCCAGTCCTTTCAGTAGACCTCTTCCTTTTACTTTGGGTGAAGGTCACAAGAACAGACCTTTTAAGGTACCCGTCTCCTCGGACCGTCCGATGTCAAGTTCTGACTCCCTGATTCGTCTCTCTCTCTTTGGGGAATTTTGGGACTCGACAGTCCAAGAAAACTTTCATTTTCCTACCCTTTGTAAATACCGAATTATAACTAATACAACATACTAGTTCTAATTAATATTTGTAACATGTAATATTTGTGATATCCACCTTTTATAGTATATTAGGAGTCTTGTTTTGATCCTCCTTCCGTAATCTAAACTCTATTTCTCACCTTATCGGAGATAAGTACGTAAATAGAAAACCGAGATTTCGGACACACCAAAGAATGTACGGTCCGAAGGATCGACTCAGATTTCTGAAAGTGGAAATTTGAAGACACTAATATGTTATAACGATCGTTCTCTGATCCGTAGTCTCGGTGAAAAGGGTGAGTCCTATGACCTTCCCCCCTATGATCCTTTCCCTTTCTCGAGAAACTTCTTAGACATCTTTTTTCCCGTTGTGTCCTTCAGTGGAAAAATATTCGCTTACCGAATATCCGAGGATCCGAATTAAAAGAGGGTCGACAAGTTTAGTCACTTTATGAAGTGTCTAGTAGTTTCGCTTAAAAGGAAAAAAAGAAATTTATGTGTATCGTTTTTTAAGAAAAACGATAATTGTTTACTCTTTACGTTTGTCTGTATGTCCTGGATTATATTTCTTCACCCCCTGACTCGTAGGGAACCAGTGTCATTGATTGCACTGTGACTGTGATTGTAACTAAACAAGTAAACAACCGAAGGAGAGTGGACTCTACGAGAAGTCGTTGAGACCAACTGACATGGGAACATTTCAGTCCTAGATCATATCATCGACGAGTTATTTATAAGGAGTTTTATTAACTTGTTTCTATCCGTCCATCTAATTTTTATCTCTTTTACATGGGTAAGAAAAGTAATTCTTAGTTATAAAGTAAAAGAAGATACGTGGGGAGAAATAATCGAAGGGACTGAAAAGGAAGACGGGTAAAATGTATAGAATTTTATACGTGCCCTATAATTATGTCTACCCTACAATTTTTACATTTTGTCGAAAGGTATATCAGCAAAGTTGTAGAACCATCACTGTAGAGGGGTTGGTAAGACTGTTAATGTATTAGAAGTTTTTTATAATTTTTTTGTTTGTTTGTTGATGAAATATGATAGGAGTCAGTAGTTCAGCCGTGAACCTGTCTGGGTTTCGGAATCTGGTCCACTCTTCATATGGATTTATAAACATATAAAAATAAAGAGACGTAAGATAGTTCAAAACAAAGTTCGTTCTTTATTAGACAGGGAGTAAGCAAAAACGTGTAGTGTCTCGATTCAAAGGGCACAATGTGGTTAAAGTTTTACAAGTCGTGGTAAATAGGGAAAAAATATCAAGTATATTTCTGTGCCGAGGTTCTGGAGTTTATTGTTTTTCAAATAAATACATAAATAAAAACGTACCGTACGTGACTACTCGATCAGACGAGTCGCTCGCAAAGTGTCTAATCTGCGGACTCATACCAAAGTCCGTTCCGAGGGAGTACAAAGACGCGTAACCGACTATTTGTGAAGTTTCATTTGGCGAGTATTTATACTTTACTTTTCGGCTCCTCAGCAATACGTGTCGAAACTCTATGTTTAGAGAAATAAGGGAAGACTTCACCCCAAACTAACTGTATTACTCAGTATCTCGGACAGGTCCCTGTGTGACGGAAAAGGGGAAAAAGAGACCTCTGTCCCTCTGAACTTTCTTTAGGTGAAGTCTTGAACCACTATCTGTCGAGTGAACTTTTTTATTATTTCAACTTAGGATATAATTTATTGAATAATAAAACACAATTACGACTGAAACTGTTGGTACTGTATACAGTTTCAAAGTGAGGTGTAGGAGTCTTTCTGTACTAGTCAATGTTGAGATTCTTTTTCTAGCGGTTTAAAGTTTTGTCACGGTAATAGAAAAAACAGTGTATATAACAACGAGATGTCCGGGAAGTAAACCATTCTCTTTTTAGTGGAGAAGTTAATTAAGTCTCATCTTCTGATTTTAGGGCCTTCGGTTTTCCGATGTCCCTCATTGTGCCCGTTGACCCTTATTAATAACACCTTTTAAGTAAAGTATTTATTTACAGAAAGTTCTTCCTCTCCGAGTGTGTCGTCTTGAAAGATACTTTTTATCCGACTTCTTGTTAAGTTTCACCTCTAAGTTAAATAAGAACGAGTATTCAAAAATTATTAATAGACGAACGAACTTTTTCTATTTTTAAAGTCACTCCAGCGTGTTAAAGGGTAATCTAATATAAAACATTTACATTTACTGAATGTCTTTCGGTCACCAATTACATTCTTCGATTCAGTTCAACACATGTCCCGTTATTCCTCAGCACCCCTGGACAATTTTTTACCCTCCTTCATGTCCAGGGAAAATCTATTCCGTCGACAATAAGTCGGTCATCTAAAAACAGTAAGTCCTTCTATCTTAATGACAACGATCCATAACGTTAAAAAGGTCTTTTCGGACTATAGATCTAAAATACCCGATAAATGGATAGCTATTTACTATTAGTTTTCACATTAAAGCTTTTTCGTTAGGTTATCTTCTCTACAAACCGGACGGTCAGAAAGTGGAGACGCAATCTGAAAGTCCTCACTGGTAAAGTTATTCAAAATTCTTTATCCCTGAAGGGACCACCAGGTCACCAATCCTGAGGTACGAAAGTGACCCCCGGGTCCAAGTTAGGGACCGGTCACTTCAATCTAGGGTGTTCTACGCACCGGTTTGTTTATTGTTTTCCTCCCTCTCTTTTACTTTTGAAATTTAGTCTTTTGTTACTCTCTTTCTCATTAGTGTTCTAGGAGAACTCACCAAAATTAGAGATAAAGGTCCTAGGGACCCCCCCAGAGAAGGGCTTCAGAGAAGTTGACCTCGTAAAGACGAAAGAATAAATTTATTACAAACACCCGCTCTTTTGAAGACTTTTGTCGATTAATTCTGGTACAGGGACAAACTCTCACTTCGTTAGGTCAATAGGTGATGGGAGAGGAGTTTATAAATTAACCGAGTTCCAAAAACTGAGGTAATTCAAAGTCCCAGTCTAGTGGAGATTAGAAGACGGAATCTTTGAGTAGAACTCACAGTCTCCTTTAATTGACAGGTGGTTTTAATCGTAGAGGGAAAGGTAACATGTTTTGACGGTATCTCTCACCAAAAGTTCGGCCCTGGACAGTAAGTCAAAGGTAATGTAGATCCAGTCGGGTACATAGATCGAGAGTAGTTGGATCACTTCGTCTTCACTACCACGGTAAACTTTTGGTCTCTGGAATTTTCCGTTTACTAGGAAAAGGTGCAAGAAAAGGAGAATACTATGCCCACTATACTCACTTCTACCTAAGTTCTACCGTCACGGTGACCGACTTTCTTCGGAACAAAGGTCTCAAGGTGGACCTCCCTTCCTTGGATCCGGAGTCGTTATGACTAAAACCTGAAGTATCCTTACTCTGTAATTAGGACTGACTCCACCTAGGAAGTATATGAAATCCACAGGAACAAGGTAATTGGTCTAAATAGATTTTATTACGTCAATTATAACTTAACAAACTTTGACATATTATCATCTATAGGTGTTGATTTACTAGGTTTTTTCTTTGCAACCCAAGAATAACTCTTGAACGATTACGGTTATTGATGGTAAAAGTCTAGATAAATATAATTTATTACCTCCTGGTTCCTTTAATGTACTGGGTGGTTTCTTATATTTTGACCAGGTACATTTTCGTCACTAAGTTTGGGTCTACAACCGTCAAGGTTTATTCAAGAGTGGTTGACTGTGATTAAAAACAACGTTACAGTACTCAACCATAGGCTCTAAATAATTTTAGGAGTGGGTAGGTTGAACTATTTTAAATCGTGGTAAAACTATACAGTATACAATCTAGACTAATAAACATAATGTTTGAAATTTTTTTGGACTTTTTACGTTCATAGAGAATTATTTGAAAGACGGTATTTCTTAATCGACCGATTACTCATTGTAATATTTTAACATAAGTCAAAATAAGAAGTCTTACTATCATTCAATCGTAGTCTTTTGACCGTGGGTTATGTGGGATTGTGTTGAGTTTCATTTTTTTTCTCTGTACTACACACACACACATATGTCATATATATGTAATTATTCTTCTCACCTTACCATGTATGTATTCTTATTAGTGATTAAAGGTTAAAGGGAATTTCAGGTGTCAGTCGAGTGAAAGATTGATATCACTACACCCCGAGTCACGTTTTCCCGGTATCTTAGTCTGATTTGTTTTAAGTTTAGGAGAACGAAGAATCGAGACCCTAGACCCCAGTTAAAGGACCGAAGAGAGTTAGAGTTAACGGAATAAATATTTTATTCCTACTATTATAGATGATATAATTTTTTATGTCTTCTTTCAGGTGTAGGTTGCTTTACTTTTGATCTGGGAAGTCCACTACTCGTCTTTAGTACTATTACACTCGAATTTTAATTTGGTCAGACAACGGACCCTGGTCTCGACCCTCGTTTCCTCGTCCTCTTTAGAAAACCCCTACTATCTTTGCACGATTTTAATATAACACCACTACCCACATGTTGACAATTAAATGATTTTAATTAAGTCAACGTGTGAACTTTGTCCTCTTAAAATAATAAACATTGAATATAGAGTCGTTTCGATAATTTTTTAATTTGACCAACGTACATTCATAAAGAGTCATACCTCCATTTTTGACGTGGACCTTTTAGGTCTCTTGTTCTCAATCGTGGTCTAAATATCTTACACCTTGTTTACTTTCGATTGGATACTGAGGACATAGTACTTAACTTTCTTCCTCTTCTCCCACAGTCTTCTACTCTACCGACCTATCGTAGTGGCTACGTTACCTGTACTTGAACCCGTTTGAAGTCCATTACCACTCCCTGTCCCTCAAGACTATACGACGTCAGGCATCCCAGTGTTCCTCAGTCTGTGCTGGCGCACTGACTTGTTGTTCCTAGAGACATGTTTCTTTCGTCTTAATCACATTGTCACAAAGAAAATAAAACTAAAGTAGTGTTTAAAATCGTCGATTTTATAAGGATCTTATTATCAAGGAGTAATTGAAAAGAAACTTTTACCCTTCTGTGTTCAAGGGGATCCTAATTTTGAGAACTACAATTGGTGTTTCCATTTTTCTTATCAGAAAGATTCTTATTTAGACCTTGTCTTATGAAGAGGTAGAGGCTCCACAAAATTAGGAGAACTGACTTTTATCAAACTAATTTGTCCGACGTGACCCTAGTACGTACGGCAGAGTCAGGTCCTTCTTTGTCGACAGTCAGTGTAGAGACAGGAGGAGGGTGACAGGGACCTCCCGTAGCATTCGTTCGACAGAGGTCCTATTCGCGAGGAGACTCTCAACGACCGAGTAGCACCGGGCGTCGGCTTTTCGTCGGTGAGACGAGCGAGCCAGATAATCGGGAAACTGAAAGAAGGAAGTGCGTGTTTATATTTATATTTCGAATTCACTTACTACTGATGACAGGGGTTTCTTTAAAGTTAATTTGTGAACCTTAGGAATCCTTACCATGGATCCCTCTAAGGGTTTGTCTCGACATTAAGCAATACATAATAATTCAGACCGAAACTTAACATTTAGAAAAAAAAAAAGAAAAGTATCATCGGTATCGGAAAGTTTCTTGACAGAGTAGACTAAACTTGTTGAGAAAAGGTCTGAGATTCGTCCTGGTCATCTTATGTCAATAAAGACTTAGCGTTCGGGGACAGGTTAATTTTTCCTCTACTCGCTTAAGGGAACAAGAGATGGTCTCATAAGAACGGACCTTTTAAAGTACTTGCCTCCTCATATCTCCCGATGTTCAGTACCCCATCGTTTCTCAGTCTGTACTGACCCGCACATACGTGCAAAGGAGAGAAGAGTTTCCCTTCCTTCCAGTAATTCTTTACAAACTACCCACGACCTCATGAGAGAAGGGACGGTAGAGTGACAAAGTTAGGAGGTGTCAGGACGTTGTATCGTACACACTTTCGATTAATGGACTTAAATTCGAAGTTATTTCCTCATGAAAGAGATTGACTGAAGACATATAAGTCGTAGATGTTGTTATTCCTCACATATCTCTCTTGCGAAAGGTGTATGTTCAAATTTTCCTACCTTCCTTTCTTCTTTCTCTCTTTCTTCCTTCTTTCTTACCTTCTTTCCTACACCTTTCTCATCCGAACTAATTTTCCGGACGTGTGCATCCGGTCCAGAAAGACAAGGTGACGACCGTTTTAAAACATTTTGTAAAGGAACCCGGTGTAAATGATGACCTAAGAAAACTTTCTTAAATGAATCCTCGGTCTATAATAAGCCACTTTGAATACAATTCGAAAGGAAAATGACTAATTGACAAAAAGTTATACACAATAAGTCGACTTAATTTACTAGTCTCGATTAGTCTAATATAAGTCTCTACTCTTTTTTTCCAAAGGAGAGTTTTTTTTTTTTTTTTAGTGATCCCAGTCACCTAACGGTTTATCGTAAGGGAGGATATAACTCTAAGAAACTTAGTGCGAGAAAACCAGACAGGTTTATATCAAAAATTTCTTTAGTCCTTATACTCGAAGAAAGGTCATGATCCCGAATACAGTTGATGTATTTTGTTATAATTATTAAAACAATTAATAAAACAATAAAGAGTCACTCTTTAGTATAAAAATGGTTTCCGTTATGGATATAATTAGAGAGAGAAGTTCGTAAGTAAGAGGTTGATTTAAGATTTAAATCAACAAGATTTAAGAGAGGAAAATCATGATTAAAAGAAGGACAGTTGACCTATACAAGTACTAGTGGTTTGGATTCTTTTTTACGTATTTACTCAAAAACTATAAAACCTTATGTGAGAACAGAGGATCGTTACTTTTGATACACGAGGGACTATGGGACGGTACAGGGTGACCTAGGTACACTTGTGACTCTGGACTTTGCTCCCTTCCGGACACTTGTAGTCGAAATAAAATACTAGTACTACAATCGTGGACCATGTGTCGTTTACCTGAGAAACGAATGGAGGACGTTGAGAGTCACTACGGACAAAAACTTATTACCGAGGGTTTGATTCTCCTTGTCGAGTATTCGTGGCCCGGAGGTGCAGGAGACATTTTACGACCAGTCCTCATGCCCTCTTCTTTCTACGAATTCTTTCGACTTTAAGAGAGAAGTGAGAGTTTACTCCGATGGAAAGGACAGAAAGACAGAGAGTCCCACACCCTGTGGTGTTCGTGTTTCCTCCGAACTCTACCCCACTAAACCCTCCCAGTTTTACCAGTAGTAAATAGGTAAAAAGTAGAAGTATCTTTCTGAAAATTGTGAGAAGAAAGACCATTGGGTCCTCGATTCTTTACGACGAGGTTCTTTAATTTCTCGTCTGTACTATAGAATTATGGAAGGTTCAAAGACCACACGGGTGGAATGTCTACGGGAAGGAACAGTGGTTAAGGTTCTTAGTTTTGATTTCTTTGTCTCTCTTTATTCTTTGATTCAGTACTCTGTTCTTCAACGACTGCAACGACCCTTCCTATTTCCGTTGTGGTAACCTAATTACTGTAAAAAAATCCTTTGGAAATATAGGTAAAAATCATAGTAAGTTTCTATTTATAAGAACCACTTAGTAGTTTTAGTCAGATTAATCGACACATAAAATAAAAGGAAATGTATTCAATCGAAAAGGAACATGTTCACAAGGGTTCGTTTCTACTTGGAGAAAAATTTTTAAAACAAAGATCATTCACTTAGAGTCCATTTTTTATCGTTTACGTTAAGTCTACCAGTACCGGGATCAGTGGTTTACGAAGTTACTTAGTCAAAGTAGAGAGTAATCATTTAAACCCCTCATTAATAGAAAAAAAAAAAGACAAGATCTACCCTCACCGTAAGATCCTGTGAACTTAATAGTAAGATCAAAGTATCCATATATTTACTTACTAGAATCTATTCAGTAAAAAGAGTTATAATTCTACTAACTCACCTTCTATCAAAAATTCTAGGGGAAGATTGTTATATAAAATACTACTTTCATTAACGAAATTATTTATCAAAAAGGAGAAACTTCGACGATAGAGTACTGGTTACTGAGATGTCGTTATACGGTAAAGAGTCTGTAGAAAGTTTTCCGTCTAGTAACATTGTCACAAATTCTTTTTACTTTCGTATTACCAGAGTTTTGTTAACTTGATCAGAACTAAAATACAATTCCTTGTTTGAAGAAAGTAGTTAAGTGAATTTTTTAAGTCATCACCGTAAGGTAATTAAATCAAATTAAATCAGATCAAATTAAAGACTATAAAAGGAGTGTCAACCCAACTGACACCTTCTTTTGATACAAGACAGTTTGATTTTGTTTTCAAGTACGGAAAAATCTACCAGTTTCGTCAAACTAAGATTTCCAGGGTCTGATATTTCGTTTTGTTGACCTTTGTTTTGGATTTCAAGTATGTCATGTATTCACCTTTACTTTCTTTTCTACTGAAGAAGTGTCACACACCCTGTTTGTAGTTCAGGACGTACCGGTTGGATGTAATTTCGATTTAGTTTTGTCTCTTACTTTTTATAGTTTAGTGTGAATTTAGTACCAAAGGTTATATTAAATTTTTTTTTTTTTTTTTTTTTCACCCTCCCCCTATGGTCCCGGGGAACCTCTTTACCGACTAAGATGCCAACCCCCGTCTTTTATGTGTTCGTTTGTATGTCTGCGGATTACATAGAAATATTACGGTCTTCATTCCTTTACGAGTTTTGTTTATTTTCTGGGTGTACTACTCAAATATTGCTTCCCTTGGTTCCGGTTGACTTTCTCAAGGGTCACCAGTTTTACCTTTCTTTGCTTTCATTTCATCATGGCCGAATATTAGATTTCAAATTTTTTTTTTTAGGTCCTCAGGTGTCATTATACTTAATTATTGACTTATTTGTCATATTTACCTCTTCCTTTTCCGTTGGGTGAGGTCATAAGAACGGACCCTTTACGGTCCCTGTCTCCTCGGACCGTCTGATGTCAGGTACCCTAATGTTTCTCAACCTGTCCTGATTCCTTGATTTGCTATTTGTCTAATTTACACTTCTTACTGTTGAAAGAGAACATCTTCTTAGGGTTTAGTAAGTGCGACTATAAGAGAAGATCTATTTCTTCCTGTATTGAAAGACGAGAAATCCATACTCACTAAAAAAGGGGTTTTTATTTTTATTTATTTAATACTTTTCCTCTGTTTTTCTCATTTTAATATCACCTCTTTGAACTCTTTGTAAAGGAGTTGGTCTGCTAGTCAAGGACTGGTGTTACTACAGTACGACCATCCTGTATGGGACCTATACTGTATTACTTTCACCGTGAAAATGGAGACATTGGGAGGAACATTTTTATGTAATGGGGTAAGATTGGTCCTCTTTTGGTAGTCTGTTAGGGTTGAGTCCTTGTAAAACACTTTTGACTGGTCTTGAGGATTTTAGATGGTTGACGAAATATTGGTTCCTTTTAGACCCTTTGACAGTGTTGGTTCTTTGGATTTATCTGTACTAATGATTTACAGTTCTACCCTAAGACCTTCTCTCTTTGTTGTAATCCTTTTTTGATCTAGACTTACCTCATACTTGATTAATAATAATCAATTATTATTACACAGTTATAACCAAGTAATTAACACTGTTTACATGGTATGATTACGTTCTACAATTATTCTGACCCTTACCTTTATATGTCCTTGACACATAATAGAAACGTCACTAAAACATTCAAATTTTGAAATTTTTGAAAAATTCTAATGTCCAAAAAAAGAAGAATTTTTTTTTATTTTCGTTTTTGTTTGTTTTTTTAGGGGATAACACCAGATATTGGAGTGAGGTGAGTCTTTATCTTTTCTTTTTTCACTAATTTTTCCTCCTTTTATAGTGATAAACCCCTCTAATTAACCCCTTTGATAAACCATTTTACATTTAAAACAACAAAGAGACAAGGAATCCTTATCTATTGTACATGATTTACGAAATATGATATGTGGTATAAAACACGACCTCGGAAATATAATTAATGGAGTGAAATGTGTTTCATAATATTTTACTAATAAAAGAGGAAAGTTAGATATATACCTTTTTTAGGTTTATGTTTTTAATTGTCCTAAAAAAACCTTGGACTTTTATATCAACGCCACATGGGAACTTTCTTATCTCCATGTTCTCGTCAATTCTTGGTAAATCTTTCTTGTAGTCACTCCCTTTAAGTACATGGTAGTCAAGCTTTTCATATAATATTTTGAATTAAGTTTCTTAAAAAAAAAAATTTAGTGTCGTTTTAATCGGTTCATTACAGTGTCGACAAAGAAACGGGAGTCCGTGTTCTCGGTAGGAAACCAACTCTTCGTCTCTGTCTGTTGGAGTAGAAGTTGTTATTGTGTGTCTGTGTACTAAGGAGGAAATGCTTTAACTTCTGTCTTCCAAAGCAGTTAGTAGAGTTTACACTTCATGAGGTATTTCTAGTACGTGACGGAACGATACTTATTAAATTACCGTGTCATAATTGGGTGACTGACTTTACAAGTGTCTTTTTGGTTCCCTGTTTACCTTTTTTTTTTTCTTCCTTCTTTTCCTTCGTCAGGTACACAAGAAACAACTTTGTCCATCTACCAAGGTAGCTCAATATTGTGTACTTAGTTGACTCACTAATTGGAACGGACTAAAAGAGTGACGGATAGGACCGTAAAACCTCTTGCTCTTTTTTTTTTTTTTTTTTTTGGGTGTTTTGATTTTTTAGGAAGTGTCATCGTTTCTTATTTTCTATTAAATAGGAATTCTGTTTGGTTATCGATTTAATCTAAAAATCGATTTTATTTTATTTTTAGAGGAAAAGATTAAAGTTCTGTACTTCTACCTTCCTTTTATTATTTACTGTGTCAATTTGATCTTGTTGAGTGTCCTCTCGAACGGTACCGGACAAGTATCTCCTTACCACCGTGTGGATAGTCAATCGATTTCAATCTGGGTTTGTCCTTATCGTCTCCGGGCCCTTAAATGACTGTCATAGAAGTCCCTACCGGAGCGTAACTCCGTCTTAGATACCACACAGTCGTCTTAACGGAGGTAAGACGTTTGCCTCTTCCTTCCCTCCGCTCTACTCCTCACTGTCTACTCGTTCGACGGAGTGATGAGGGAAGACTGAACAGAAAAAATCTTAGAACAACTTTATTCAATTTTTTTCTTTTCGGGTATGTCCTTATAAAATCCTAGATTTAGAACTGTTATAAATGATTGTTGAAAATCTCGTGTGTCAGCTTATTAAAGAGTCACATTAATTATACCAAATACGATAATATGGTGGTTAGGTAGAAAATATACGTTGTCTAGTAAAACTATCACAGTAAGGGGTTCAAATATAAATTGGTTTCAAACATTTTATAGTATACTACACGATACCCGACTTAACACAAAGGAGGATATTTAAGTTTGAACTTCGGAATCGTGAGGTTCACTAACATATCCTTTGTCCCAGAAATTCCCCTACTACTTCCAATTTATTCGAGTGTATTCTATGTCAGGACTAAACTATCTTGACCATGGGAATATTCTTCTACCATTCTGTTGTTGTAAGAGAGAGACGGTACACTCCTGTGACTCTTCCATCAACAGACGTTCGATCATATTTTCATGAATTGGTTTGAGTTGGTACAACTGTAGGACTAGAGACTGAAGGTCGGAGGTCTAGAACTCTTTTGTTTACGGACAACAAAGTCGGTGGGAAAGATACGATAAGACGACTCCATTGGACTCGACTGTTTATATAATACGTCCTTTGAAACCCACCAGGGGTTTATTAGTCCGAAGAGAAGGAAGTTCCCTATACCATCCTGACGTGAAGGAATTACGGAAATTCTCATCTCTTTCGGTGGACTATGGAAAATCGGTTACTTTACAGTGATTCCCACTGCAAACGGTGAAAGCCACTCAGAAATTATTCTTCTCTTCCACACTAAAAGGTATACGAAACAAAAAGGAAAGAGACGGTGGACGTCACGAGGTCTACGACTTCAGAAATAGTCACCTTACGGACTTACTCCTGCTACCCCTTATTTCCGGGGTCAGTTGGGTGTCACCTGTACCTCATACTCACTCTTTATTTGTACACAACAAAACTCAGTGACTCTGAAAGGTAACAATTCCAACTATATCGTTGGAATCAGGATATCCCCTTTTTGTTTATTTGTTTTGATTTGTCATTTCGTTCGTTCGAGTGTTTGTTTTTCGGGAATCAGGATGTCCCCCCCTTTCGTCTTCGTTTGTTACTACTCTTGTTTGGACCATTACGAGACGTGTTGGGTGACTTATTGGTGTCACCCGTACGTAGTGTCTTCTCATTGGTCCTTTTTACACGAGTGGAGACATTGGTGCATCTGTAAAATTAATTCTCTACCGGGTTGACTAAACCATAGATGACTCTTTCGTGTTTTAAAGTAAAATACGAAATTATAAAATTATTTTTATAGATAAGTCTACGGTCTATTAAAACTTTGTCGTAACGCTAAAGTAGATTGGAACAAATTGTAATAAACCTTTCGAAAATAATCAATATTCCCACTTGTTATCGTTTAATTAGAATGAACTAAATACTCTTTTGTAGGGCTGTGTATAACTCTAACGGTAAACTTTAACCAGTATAAAGCCAACTTTGAAAATAGTAGAGTTGATACAAGGGTTTCGACTGTAAACCAGAGGAAAGAAGAACAGTGAAGGACTACAGTCGGGTGGTGAGACTTGTTAGGTCGAACAGGAGCCACCTGGTGTAGGGAACTGGTGTAACTCAGAACTGGGCCACCAGAGGAACACGGAACCTCCAGAGGAAGGAGGGTAAATGGTAGACCTACTACTGATGAGTAAGGTCTTCTGAGTAGAGTTTACAGTTAATTAAGTTTGATAGAACCGGTTTTAGAGGTCGTTTTGAGGAAAGGAAGAAATCCAAGGGTCTAGTATACTAGTTATAGAAATGATATCATCAATAAGGGGAATTTATGTTAAATAGATAATTACACAGACCAATACCTAAACACTTAAGATTCACCCAACTTTTGTTAGGGAGTGAAGACATCGATGTTAGATAAACAACTTACTTACCCACTTCCACAGTTTAATATTTGATAAAGATGGATTTTTACAACTGGTGAATTATTTTCACTTATAAATATATTTATTACAAGTTAAAAAGAATTAGTGATTCCTTTTATCTAACATTTGAATGAACATAAGTAAAAGGAACGAAAGAATAAAGACACATAATATGTAGGATAATTTTGTGTCTTTCAAGACGATATAATCGTAAATTTAAACGACCTGATACGAAAAATTGTCAACCACTCTTTCTTAAATATTCCTCTGAATCTTCAGAGATGTCGAGACGAGGAGACGTTTCAAGACTGTACACTAAAAATAAGGAATCCATTATTTCCTCGAAAGAAGTTGAAAGAAGTGTCGGTCGGATGACTTGGAGAAGTCAGAAGTAGGGATGGTGAGGACACCCGTTCTTGTTTTCGTCTTTTTTCGGTCTCTGGTCTCTACGGAAAAGTACGAGAATTAGTTTCTGACACCGAGGGACTCGGACCACGTGTGAGGTTCGTCGAGAGGGTTCATTCCTACCAGGTCGAATCCGCCGATGTCGTACACCGACGTTTTGGTCTCTTTGATGTTTACTGGTGTGGGTGGGGAATAGGACCGGGAGATGGGTCTGTTTCTTTCCTCTTTGGTTTTCCTGAAGATAGTCTACTTTGGGACCTCTCTCTCGACACCCACACTCACGCATAAATGTCCGCGAGATCAGACTCTCTACCCTCTTTACCTAACTTTTGACAGGTGCTCCGTCGTGACGTGTCTCCAACCGTAGTCCTTCTGTTCCCGAATTTTCATTTGTGACGGTAAAGTACCATCACCCAAAACCTTTACTGAAGTAGACCCTTCCGAAACAAAGAAGTAAATAATTCCATCCTCCTGGTAGTTACTAAACCATTCTTCACGACTTGTGTCGAGTACCGAGCATCGAGTCCTGAGTGAAGGTTCTTCCCAAATACACAATAATCCAGGGAATCTGATATGTGTCCCAGTCTTGAAAGTAATAATTATTGGTGATCGTAATGGGGTCGTCGACTAGTGTCAAACTAATCGAGCCAAACAACACAAATATACCCCGTTATCGACCTACCTAAACCTTCTGATCTCAGACTCCGTACCGACTTGGAGATTCATCAGTATAATAGAAAGTGTTCAGTGAGAAAGTCGAAGTCAAAGGAGTAGAAATTTTATTTACGCAATGTTTTTGACCAGAGTAGACGTCACGATTATAAACTTAGAGACTCTATTTGATCTGTACTGACCTAACACACGTTTTCCTTCACCAGTATTACTGGTTCCACTCTCATACAAGTTTCTCGTCCACAGGATTCCTTCAGTGTCTCGTCCGTTAACGATCGGTCGGTTCAATTTTGTCAGTTCGGGACAAGTGTTATTATGCTCCAAGGGCAATCCATTGGGAGTACTCACTGAATGGTCCTTTAGACTCAATGTAAAGATGGGTAGTCACCCAAAACAATCAAAGTAAAGGACAATCCAAAATTTGGAGATACGGACGAGTCAGGGAGTCAGTACAGACTAAGAAACGCTAGGATGTCTGACATCGGACGGTCCGAGGAGACAGGTGACCTGAAGGGTCCGTCTTATGACGTCACCCACCGGTCAAGGAGGAAGTCCCCTAGAACTGGAGTCCTGACTTGGGCGCAAAGGGCACAGAGGACGTGACCGTCCGTCTAAGAAATGGTGAGACGGTGAACTCTTGTGTGTAAGACTACATGTTACTCTTTACCCCGAGTCCACCGTGGACGTTTTACAAACGTTCAGTTTCGAAGTAAGACACAGGAAAATCCCACACTCCTCTCAAGTAGCGAAGTTTATTACGCTGGACGTTCGTGCTCCTACATAAAATTCCTCCCGAAAATGTCGGTTTTACGTTACATGGATATCGTACACTTGGGTTTCGACTCCCAGACTTTTTTTAATATTCGTGTTACGTTCTTACTCTCATTTTTTCTTCTCTCCTTCTTTCCCTTCTCCTTCCTCCTCCTTTTTTTTTTCTTTTCTTTCTTTTCCTCTTGCGTAATAACTTACCTTTAAGGACCTAATCGTTTATGTGACAAATGAACCGGTTCAGATCTTTCAAGGTGATTTGAAGTTAAAAGTCTCTGTCTCCACTATAAATACGTCTACAATGAATGATTAAAATACGATAATTCACATAGACCCCCGAAGGATCCACCACGTCACCATTTCCTAGACGACCGGTACGTTCTCTGTGTTCACTACACCCAAGTTAGGGACCCGACCCTTCTAGGGGACCTTCTTCGTTACTGTTGGGTGAGGTCATCAGAACGGACCTCTTACGGTACCTGTCTCGTCGAACCACCCGATGTCAGGTGCACCGACCATTCTCAGTCTGTGTCGACTCGTGCGTGTGTGTGTGTTCACATAGACCTTTGTTTAATCAAATAAAAGTCATCCATTTGAGTTATGACTACAACTTCCTTATAAAATTTCAAGTAGTTCATGGAAATTTCTTAAATTTCTCTAAAGGTGACAGGAAGTTATGTTTACCACCGGTAACTAAATGAATTCCCAGTCAAAAACAAAATCAAAACCAATTCTACAACCCAGGACTTAGTCCTAAGGACCCGATCTTAAGTTGAGGTGATATAATATTGACACACTTAAATTCGTTCACTGAAAGAGAAGTAGAATCAAAAGGGTGACGGTTTACCCCTTCCTATTTTCGGATTTAGTATTCTCAAATCACCCTGTTATTTTACTAAATATTTTTGTCAATTTTATCATAGACCGTGTATCATTCATAAATTATTTGTATTCGATATTAATAATCATCTCAAGAATAAATTCATAAAATTTACGATATATAAAAACAATGTTTTATATATGTATATAGTTGAGTTTTATCCTACGTCTGTTCCGTAGGACATGGTAACTGAATTACTCAAAAAATATTAAAATAACTTTAATAAAGGAGATTGTGACGACGGTATCTCTCTCTTCGGTTCCATTGGTGACTAAGTACTCGGATCTTCCCCATGAAATCCTCCTGTGTCTAAAAGATTTAGAGGAGCTCCGGTCATAATAAGGTCGGAACGACGAATCTCTGGATGAAAATTTCCATGTGGAAGGGGTAGTACGTCCACATAGATGGAGGGAGTGACACCTCTTTTCCCTGTTCTTGTGTTCGTAAGTGTAGTTAGTGTTCGATCTTTTGTTGTCGTTGAGATCGGAAGGTCGGTAACGGGACCGTCGTGAGATTGGGTATGGTTATGGTTACGGTGATAGACGGGTGAGGATCTCTTTTACAGGATAACATCCACCGGGTTCCTGTGTCTTTTATTCACTATTAAAGTGTAAAAAAACGTTAATAAAAACTCAAATTTTCCGAGTTTCTTCAACCCTTCCTCTGAGACTAGTTAAACAGATCTTATAAACAAAAGGATTTTTATTTATTACTATTTTATACATATCATTATTATTGTTGTTATCAATGACGTATTATATATGATCGTATATTATATACGAAATTCTTTAAAGACATTCCCAATAGAATAATGTGTTGAAACCCTCTACTATACTAGTAATAAGGGTGAAATATGTACTCTTCCCGAAGGAACACCGAGTCGACCATTTTTTAGGTGGAAGTTGCATTTTCTGGACCTAAGATAGGGACCCAGTCAGGGGACATCTTCCTTTACCGTTGGGTGAGGTCATAAGAACAGACCTCTTAGGGGTACCTGTCTCCTTGGACCGTCCGATGTCAGGTACCCCAGAGTTTCACAATCTGTGCTGACCCACTGACTCGTGTCGTGTTATACTCTTACGACTCCGGTTCTTCCATCCAGTCATCAAGATCACCAGGGCGACAGTCTTTGACCCCTTCCGTCCTGGGACTTTGGCGAAGGGTAAAAGAAACTAACCGGGGGTATTAGGTGATTCTTAAGTCGGGACGAGAGGATAAGAAGCCCTATGCGTATGAGATGAAAAGTAGAGAAGTAGATAAAATGAATGACGGACACAGTGACTCTCTTATATAGAAAGTAGAAACAATTACTAAATACCTAAGTAAAACCTCAGAAGTACTACGGGTGATAACAAAGACACTAAATTTAAGTGTAGGTTAAGAAGGACTTGGAGTAGGATGGAAAATTTGATTGAGGAATGGACCAAACCGTGGATATAAACGTACATTAAGTCTCCTAGGTAAACAGAGAAGTTAATCCCTGAGTCGGGACACAAGTGTACGTCATGGAAGATAAGGACTGATGAAACTATTCACGTAGAGATATCTTATAATACTAAAAGGGTCTTACACATCCTGTTCTTTATGTGTGCTATTGATTGACTTAGTTGTTGGGACTTTCTGATAAGATATCCGTTAGTCTACAAGTCACGAAGGTAAAAGTAACGCCTCGATTAATCAAAAAAACATTAATCACAAGTACTTGAGTCGGTTGTGTTCCGTCATTGTATGACGTGGCCTATAAGGACTTCACTATCCAATGTAATTCTAAGGGTTCAATACTTACGGACGATGAGTACCCTTACTTTGACCCCGTTTCGGTTCACTCGTCCCGGTTTACTTTGTTTAAGATTAGAGGACTGGGGGGACTGTTTTGTCTTCGGAGCGGAAGTGAACAGTGTTCCGACAAAAGATCCCTTGTTTCGGAACTAAGACAACTCCGCCCACGTCGATGGTCGTTTCTTTGTGAGTGGTACTAAGTTGGTGCCAAGTCAAGTCTTCGCGTCTTCCGTTTCCTTCGTTAAAACTGTTTCTTATCGTTCTCGATAGGTATGTTTACATCTTGTTTTTGTGTGTGTTTTTTCGTATTTTCCATAACTATTAATTAAAGTTTATGGTATACCTTTGGCATCGATTTCTCTCCCTCTCTTCTTTCGGGTTGTTTCTGTTTACCTTGACGGCTCCGGTACTTTCGTTTACGGGGTTGTGAAGCCCGACGTTAACGTTGCGGGTTCAAAAAGGGACATTAATACCAAGATGAATAGGGTAGAATCTCAGTATCTTTTTAAACTCACCTATCCCCTGATAAAGTACGACCCTTATGTTTTCATTCAAACTTGTTTAACGGGTAAACACTAATAAATTTATTTTGTAGTATTAACCTTATACAACCAGCTATTTCCGTTAAAAAAAAGGAAGAAAGAGAAAACATATTCTTGTTATCTGATTTACGATAGGACTAAAAAAAAATGACGTAAAGACATTTATGTCATAAATTACGGTCCACGGGGGAGTTACAATGTAACACTACCCGATGTCTTTTCCTCCTCATTTACGTGACTCAGCAAAAGGTGTGGTGCACCCGAGACTGTTTAGTAAGTGGTATAGGAGACGATCCGATAACAGAAGATAGTAGTAAGAGTCGTCGGACTGAGTCACCACGAGGTCTATTTCCCCGAAGTGAAAATGGTGTAAATAAGATTACTACCAAGGAAAATGGTGTAAATAAGGTCACTACCAAGGGAATATGTCAAGATAAACGGTAGTGACAAAAGTGTCTGGGAAGCTTCATATAGACAGTTTATCTTCATGAGGAAGATACAGGTCATTTTATATAAGAGAAGACGACGGTCGTTTCTTTTTCTATCAAAAAATAATAGAATTCTATTGTCTTGAAGGACGTAGTTTTTTATTTACAAAGAGTCTATACCGATTGTTCTAAATCTATGGGGTACAGTAGTTAAGACATCCGTGTGTGTATGAGTCCAGAACTCCAATTTCCCGGACCAGAATAAAGGGGTCCGTGGTAGATAGTTCGAAAACTAGAAGTTTCTCAAAGATCAACTAACCGGAAAAGTCGAAAATATATATGTAAAAACTTTATCAAAGAATAAAGTTGTCCGTAAATTCGTCGTAACTTGTTCAATAAGAAAGTATTGTAGGAAGTTATCTATTCTTTATTTTTCATACTAAATTTCCAGATGTAACTCGTGTCAAACCCAGATGTTTGAAACCTCTTCTAGACTTCTTCTTACTTTGTAGTGGAGACGGAAGTTTTAATTCCCCTTCGGTATTCTATGTCTGGATACTCACAATGGAATTTCTCGTCGATACCTAGGGTCTATGATCTCCTTAATTCTCCTTCGTCTTTCCTACAATCCGCCGTCTTGTGACGTGTTGACGACTGTGGACCCAAGGGTCTAAACGTGTCCTCGGACTTTCTTGATTTTTGGGTAGATTCGGTCGATGATCAAATCCAGAACCTAGAGAAACCCTTCATGAACCACTCACCTTCGAACCAGGTGAGTATGAGGCGGAGAGGAACTTGGAGAGAAACTGTCCTTCTAGTGAAGTCGAGTTTTGTCGAGTAGGAGAGACACAAGACTTTCGAAAAACTATACAATTAAACCTTGGTACGTTTATAAGATGAAACTGGGGTCCCTACGACGTTAAATCCGGACACCAATTTTCCGGTCCTAGACTTCAGTCTGTCGGATCTAGGATTAGCTCTGGAGCTTCCGTTGAGAGATAAAAGAAGAAGGTACTACAAGAAATATAGTATGACATTACTAGAAATCTCTTCAGTGTACTAGTTCCAGTGTATAGACTATTCACGGTCTTTGTCGTTGACTCTATAGGATTTTTAGGTCACTGAAACGGTAGTACTTTGTAAAGTTCTTTCAAAGTTTACAAAATCAGTCCTGTCATGATATCAAAGAAGACATTATTTACCATGGTGTTCTAAGTTCCATCTAAAGTTATAAGGTTTACTGGTTGACCGAGTTCCCGAAACACTCTTTATCGACAAAGACAAGTCGACCATTTGACACAGACTAAGAAAACACTAGAGTACCTGACATAGGACGGTCCGAGGAGACGGGTACCCTAAAGGGTCCGTTCTTCTCACCTCACGCAACGGTAAAGAAAGAGGTCTCCTAGAGGGACTGGGTCCCTGACTTGGGTACAGAGGTCGTAGTCGTCCACTAAGAAATGGTACCTCGGTGGACCCTTCGGGAACACTCCTTGACCCCAATACTTTTTGATTTGGTTAACAGAATTACTCTTTCTTCGGGTAATTGTGGCTGTCACTCGACATGATTTTCATTCTTCGGTATTAAAGGTGGGGGATATAGAAGAAAGGTAAAGGTAAAAGTTTTGAGTTCAAACCTGTAAACTGGATATGAGAGATTTAACTCCTTAAAGGACTGTATAAAAGGGAGTGAGGTTTAAATACGAAGGAGGAAGTATGATAAGAGGTTCAATTAGTAATTGAGTTTTGCATCCTGTGTAACATGGTAGAAGGAGAAATTTTTAGATTATTTGGGACTTATAGGTATCGTGACACAGGTTTGAAGAACCCTTCGATAAATTCTAAGAAAGTTGGTCAGGGTTTAGATAGGTGGACATCGGTTTGAGTAGAGTGTGACTCTCTACTCAACATTCCTCAGTTATTTAAGTTAGGGACTGTTTAAGGTTGACAGTTATTTGAAATCGATAACATTGTCGTAATAGGGTCTTCCGTGATGGAAGAAGACGTTGATACCGGTAAATAAATTAGTAAGTTAGTTACACATAACTTAAATATAAAATCACTTATACGTCCGTTTTCTCATTTTTGTTTATTTGATATTTGAAGTAATCTATAACCATTTATGATTCTTCTTTTTATTTCGTCTTCTCTCTTTCCTATTTCAGATAACCACTCCTCCCAAACTTGTAAATCTAGTCACTGGTTCCTTCTGGAGTCATTTTCCCCATAAACTCGGTTCTCGGTTTCTTTCACTTTATAACGAAAGTGCGTATAGATCCATTAAGGTAGATCTTCCTTGGGGTTCCCATTCATCGTACTCTATCTCGTACTAGTGACACGAACTTAAGACCCTCTTTCGGTCACACCGACCGAGTCTAAATCAGTCCTCCTTCCTGGATCATCCTTTGACTACGTATCTAAATTGTACCCTTTTCTCCTAAATCCTCTGACATCCAGTTTGACTCTTAAAATAGAAAAGGAAAATTACAATACCCCTTGGTGACCTCCCAAACTCGTCTCCTTATTCTGTCTAAAAAAATTTTTTTCTCTCAGTGTGAAGTGAAGTAGGATACAGTTCCTCTTGAGGGTTCAAAAATCCAATTTTTTGACTTTCTTCCTTTTATGTAGTAAGGTGAAGTAAGTCACTGACATAGACCTTTTGGAAACCAGGTAGGTGAAAATAAGTAGAAATCAGAGAGAAGTCGGATTGGTGGTAGTGAAAAATTGATTAAATTTTATGATAGTAGTATTTACCAAACGGTAATAGTCGAGAACAGGGGTGAATCAAACAAACCGTCTCTAATCCTCCTAGCAACTTTGGATACTTCGGGGTGTCCCCGAATGGATAACTGAATCATACACTGAATTGAGAAATACCGGACGTTCCATCACGGGCTAAAACGGTCAGAGAGGAAGTCACAGTAGGGAGACCGAAATACTGTGTTCGGGAAGTTATGTGAACGGGGAGATGGATCTCCGACGAAGAGGGACTTCAGAAAACTTAACTATTTACAGAAGTGAAAGAAAACTAGTGTCGAATTTACCAGCAAAGAGTCTCTGCAAAAGACTGACACGACACATTTCATACAGTGAGAAACAATAGGATACTAAGTGGTAAATAAGTATTTAAGTTAACTATAATTTACAGATGTACAGTCATCAGGGAATTTACGGTAAGAAAAGAAGAGTAAAGTAAATAAGATTAAACACTGATATAAAGTATACCTGACGTATACCTGACATAAATATTTACCTGACGTCTAGGGTATTTTCGTTCTCCGTGTACACAAGACAAGTGGTAACATCATAAAGACTATACACTGTCCATTAGTTTTTTATAAACATCTTATTTACTTATTACAATAAGTCCTAGACGACCCAAAAGGAAATCCGAAGATAATATTTTAAATAAAGTAATTTTAAAATAAAGTATCCATTAAAATCTATCAAGAAAAGAATTATCGTACATCGATTAAACTATATCTTCGATAAAGAAATAGTAATAACATAGAAAGTTTTCCGGATCGAATCAAAACATTGATTTTTATGAAGGACTTAACTTGATTATTGACCCATCTTGTAAACCCGAAAGAAGTTATGGAGTTTGTGTACGAAGAATCTTCTGAACTGAAATAAGGTAAAATTTTCCCATCATATTTTATTGATCCCGAGAACCATCAAGGTCTTCAAATTGTTGTTTCGTTTACATGCAAGGTAAACAAAAAAATCAACGATTCAGGACAGTCTCAGAAAACACTGGGGTACCTGACATCGGGCGGTCCGAAGAGACAGGTACCCTAAAGGGTCCGTTCTTATGACCTCACACAACGGTAAAGAAAGAGATCCCTAGAAGGACTGGGTCCCTAGTTTGGGAGTAGAGGACGTAACGTCCGTCTAAGAAATGACAGACTCGGTGGTCCCTTCGGAGGTGATGAAAGGTACGAAATTTTGATTACTGAAGGGTAATGTTATAGTTTTTTTATGGTTTGATCTCGGAGGTCTTCGGAGGTTTTATACATGTATACAAGACGCAAGAAGTCGTTTGAGTAAAAGATCCTATTAAAGGGCGAGAGTAGATGTTTACAAGTCAGTACGACCGGAAAAAAAAAAAAATTTCATATCACTTAAATGTTACAACACAATCAAAGTTCAAATGTCGTTTCACTAAGTCAATATGTATATATGCATATATAAGAAAAAAGTCTGAGAAAAGAAAATATCCGATAAGATTCTACCACCCCAAAAGGACCACCGAGTCGGTCATTTCTTAGGTGGATGTTACTCTCTCTGGACCCAAGCTAGGGACCCAACCCTTCTGAAGGTCTCCCGTACCGTTGGGAGAGGTCAAAAGAACGGACCTCTTAAAGAACGGACAGGTACCTGTTACGGGTACCTGTCTCCTCGGACCGTCCGATGTTAGGTATCGCAACGTTTCTCAGTCTGTACTGACTCACTGATTCGTGTCTTGTTTTACAACTCATATCAAGAAACACGATATGATATGAATAATAAATAGATAAAGTATATAGTCCAGTCAAGTCAAGTCAAGTCAGCGAGTCAACACAGGCTGAGAAACGCTGGGGTACTTAACGTCGTGCGGTCCGGAGGCACAAGTATTGGTAGACGGCCTCAAGTGAGTCTGAGTGCAGGTAGCCCAGCACATATACAATTAGGGGTTTAGGACTAAATAGAGAGGGGATGGGGAGTGACCCCGAAGGGTCCACCGAGTCATCATTTCTTAGGTGACCGGTAGCACCTCTACGCCCAAGTTAGGGACCCAGTCCTTCTAGGGGACCTCCTACTTTACCATTGGGTGTGGTCATAGGAACAGACCTTTTAGGGTACCTGTCTCTTCGGACCGTCCGATGTCACGTACCTCAACCTTTCTCACCCAGTGTTGACTTACTGACTCGTACGTGAGGAGTGATAGGGGATACCACTGGTATTTGAACGAAAGAAAAGTTTAAAAAATTAAATTTTTGTGTAAAAGTCAATAAATGTTACAACACATTCAAAGACGACATGTCGTTTCACTTAGTCGATATGTATATGTATATACGTGAGAAAAAATCTAAGAAAAGGGTATATCCAGAAATCTCTCATCTCCAAGGGTACGATATATCATCCAAGAATAATCAATAGATAAAATATATATCATCACACATATACAGTTGAGGTCAGAGGGTTAAATAAGGGTAGGAACCATCGGTATTCAAACAAAAGACATCGACACTGAGATAAAACATTTATTATCTCAAAAGAGACAATAAACTACTTGTGATGTATTCAAGTAAACTCGGTACAAAAATCTGAGTGTACATTCACTACAGTATACTATGGGTAGAAAAAGACTGAATCAAGTGAGTATGCTGTTAGAGGTCCAGGAAGGTGCGACGACGTCTATGATAACAAAGTGAGAAAAAATACGGTCTCATCCATAGGACAACTTATATACGTGGTGTAGAAGAAATGGGTAAGTAGACAGTTATCTATGAACCCGACAAAGGTACAGAACCGATAAGATTTTTTACGACGATACTTTTGACCCCATGTCCATGGCAAAACTTACTATCAAAATAGGTCTACATACGAGTCCTCACCCTAACGACTTAATATACCATTGATAAAAGTCAAAAATCCTTGGAGGTATATCAAAAGGTATCACCGAAGAGGTTCGTGTAAGGGTAGTAATCACATCCTTCCAAAGACAAAGACGTGAGAGGTCGTAACTAATAAACATCTGTAAAATTACTACAGGAAAGATTGACCACATCGACTATTGAATAACATCAAAACTAAATGTAAAGAGATTGTTAAGTAGGACCGAAAAATTTTTTTAGGGTTTGGTGTCTCTCATATAACGGAAGAGACCCGACACGGGTCTCTTAGGAGATGGGTCTTACAAGAAGTGGGACTAAAGATGTCGTGTCCGAAGACGAGGAGGAGATCCAAAATTAAGTTTGTGGTGGAAAAGTCTCTCGAGAAACGTCTTTGAACACGTGAAAGAAGTGAGAAGAAGTTTCATGAGAGATATAAAAGATAAATAGAAAAACAAGAATTGTGGATGGTGAGTGACGTTAATTGAATAAATGTTCAAGTACCAACTACAGAGGTGATATCTTACATTCACGTTAGGTCGTGTATAGAACCACACAAGTAACGATGATAGGATCTTATTACTGACCATGTGGAAACTTATACGTATTATTTATGAACGTCTTACTCACTTAATTACGTATGTACTACTTTTATAGGGTACCCGTAAATAATATTTGTCAACGTACCGAATATCGAGAACTTAACGTACATTCGATTTGAGGTATTCTATATTAATTCTTGTCTTTATCTTGTTAACATTTAATACTTGACCTTCAGTACATTCAAGGAAACATATCCTACAATGTGTTCCTTCTTTCTTCCAAAAGACTCCATTTCCTACGACCTGAGATGATACCCAATAATAAGGATCTAAAGGTCTTAACTCAAAAAGAGGAGACACCCAGAAGTTCTTGATCGTATGAAGGACCGAATTTACTTTAAATACTATCTACGAACAACTTAACCAGAGTCTAATCTTGTGTTTAGATGTCATCTGGTAAACGACAATATTTGAGGTCGTAGTGAGTTTGATATAAATTTGGTATAAATGAATAAATATTCATAGTAAATTTATCTACCTATATTTAAGAACAGTCGATTAAAGGTCACTAAATGATTTTACGAGATAAATTTTTACAGTTCACCGGTAATCGTCATTTAGAGGGTTTTAAATAGACGGTATTATAAGGATGAATTTATAACAGTAACACAATAGAGTAAAGTAACCAATAAAAAATTTTTTAGAAAGACTTTAACAACTTTCAAAAATTATCGTTAGACAAGAGTTCTTATGTGTCTTCTTGACATGTTTTTTCTCGAATTGTTGGGTCTATTAGTACACTAGTGAGTGGATCTCGGTCTGTAGGACCTTACACTTAAGTTCACCCGGAATCTTTCGTAGTGATGTTTGTTTCGATCACCTCTATTATCTTAAGGTCAACTCGATAAAGTTTATGACTTTCTACTACGACACTTTCACGACGTGAGTTATACGGTCTTTTAAACCTTTTGAGTCGTCACCGGTGTCCTGACCCTTTCCAGTCAAAAGTAACGTTAAGGTTTCTTTCCGTTACGGTTCTTACGAGTTTGATGGTGTGTTAACGTGAGTAGAGTGTACGATCATTTCATTACGAGTTTTAAGAGGTTCGGTCCGAAGACGTCATACACTTGACACTTGAAGGTCTACAAGTTCGACCAAAATCTTTTCCGTCTCCTTGGTCTCTAGTTTAACGGTTGTAGGCTACCTAGTACCTTTTTCGTTCTCTCAAGGTCGTTTTGTAGATAAAGACGAAATAACTGATACGATTTCGGAGACTGACACACCTAGTGTTATTTAATACCCTTTAAGACTTTCTCTACCCTTATGGTCTGGTGGACTGGACGGACAACTCTTTGGATATACGTCCAGTCCTTCGTCGTCATTCTTGACCTGTACCTTGTTGTCTGACCAAGGTTTATCCTTTTCCTCATGCAGTTCCGACATATAACAGTGGGACGAATAAATTGAATATACGTCTTATGTAGTACTCTTTGCGACCCGACCTTCTTTGTGTTCGACCTTAGTTCTAACGACCCTCTTTATAGTTATTGGAGTCTATACGTCTACTGTGGTGGGAATACCGTCTTTCACTTCTCCTTGATTTTTCGGAGAACTACTTTCACTTTCTCCTCTCACTTTTTCAACCGAATTTCGAGTTGTAAGTCTTTTACTTCTAGTACCGTAGACCAGGGTAGTGAAGTACCGTTTATCTACCCCTTTGTCACCTTTGTCACAGTCTGAAATAGAAAAACCCGAGGTTTTAGTGACGTCTACCACTGACGTCGGTACTTTAATTTTCTCGAATAAGGAACCTTCCTTTCAATACTGGTTGGATCTATCGTATAACTTTTCGTCTCTGTACTGGAACGGTTGTTTCCAGGTAGATCAGTTCCGATACCAAAAAGGTCACCATTACATACCTACACTCAACCTGACACTTCTTTCGACTCGCGGCTTCTTAACTACGAAAACTTGACACAACCTCTTCTGAGAGATCTCAGGGAACCTGACGTTCCTCTAGGTTGGTCAGGTAGGATTTCCTCTAGTCAGGACCCACAAGTAACCTTCCTGACTACGACTTCGACTTTGAAGTTATGAAACCGGTGGAGTACACTTCTCAACTGAGTGACCTTTTCTGGGACTACGATCCTCCCTGATCCCCTTCTCCTCTTCCCCTACTGTCTTCTACTCTACCCACCTACCGTAGTCGTTGACTTACCTGTACTCAAACTCACATGAGACCCTCAACCACTACCTGTCCCTCCGGACCGTACGACGCTAAGTACCCCAACGTTTCTCAGTCGTCCTGATTTGCTGACTTGAATTGACAACAGTTAAGTTCCACTAATTTTGTGTACCTTGTCTTTACCTTCCGTGTAAGAGGTTTCTGAATGATTTGTAGAGATATGGATCGACGGTCATCAACGACGATTCCGTTCGAACGTCAACTTATTCTAACGTTCCGTGTCTATAACTGTAAACGATGAGACCCGGTCCAGCCCGGTTTAAGTCAGGTAGAGCTGGGAGACATCTGAATCTCCCTTCAACAAACCGTGTAATTATTCAAACAGAACGAAGAAAATGGAGTATTGAATAAAGTCGGTGGAAGGGATTCTAGTTAAATGGACCAGTATCTTATTGAGGTCCTGATAATAGAATTCTGTAATGTTTATTTTGATTTTTGTGTATGTCAGTATAAATAAAGATAAAGTAAGAATGTAGATATCGGAAAAGAAACCAAGATGGGTTTACGTGACAAAGGGTTCATCGACAATTAGAAGAATCCTTCTCCCTTAATTGGGAACCCAGATAAATCTAGAAAGATAAACACCATTTATCTCTTCCTGTTTTAGGGTATATTAAAGTGTAGGCATCAAATCTCAAAATGTTAGTTTAACCTCAAGAGGAACCTCTTCGAGTACAGATCTTAATAATCGAGTTTTATATATCAAATTTTACGAAATTTTTTATCAATACAAGGAAATTTTACTCTGTTAACCGTTCCTACTTAGTGCACGACAAAGACTCCTCGAGTGTAAACCTTTGTCTGTCGTTAGTGTAGAGACCGACTTTGTGGTAAACGTTAAAATTTATACTTGTTGTCACTCAAAGAGAAGCTCTCGTGTACGTTGATATAAAGAGTTCCTTCTCGGTATGTTGCCTTGTCGACTACTTTCGATACTACCGGAGTACATTACGTCAGTAGTTAACTCGAGGAAGTTACCCGATCGGTAACATAAGTTATGAAGTGTATTAGACAGAGATTAGAGGTGTGGTTGTGAAGTTCCCTTTATAATAGACATGAAGTAGTACTTCTTGGGTCGTGAGTGTCAACCCACTGATTGAATGAGTTCCAGTGTTAGATTACTCACAGTGTCGATTCTACTTACGTTTGAGTCTAGAAAGTTTGATAGGGAATGTGGTTTCGGAGAGACTGAACTAGAAAGTAGTCTTGTCAGTCCACCGAACATGTTTTGGGTCTAGAGGCCCGGGTCGAGGCTTCAAAAACTAAATCATCTAGGATGTACCCCGGACTACTAAACGTAAAGAGAGTTCAAGTGTCCACTACTATGAAGACCAGGGTCTGGTGTGAAACTCCTGATAACCGGATGTAGTACGAAAACCAATTTTACATTCAGAACCGTAGTCCTGGTTGGTTTATGACTAGAATGAAGTCTTCAAAATGTATACGAAAATACTTTAAATTTTACATAGTTGTATTGTAAATAGTTCTGGAAATATCTACAATGAAGACCTTAAAGTCCGTCAAAATCACAAGAAATACTTAACAAAATGTAAAGTTTTTACTTGTGTTTTAAAACTAATGACCACTTATTTTTGCTAGCGCAAATCCTTTTTATTTTGTTTTTGGGGGTCTTCACACTGTAAACGTCCCTATAGTCATAGAGTTGTGGTAAAGATCGCCCCCTCTTATATGTATATACGTGTCTTTGTGTAGAAATGTACGTGTTCCTTTGTTTGAATTAAAGAGTCGGATTGGACCCAGTCCTTCTAGACAGTTTAAGACTTGGTCGACGAGTAAGGTGAATCGATACGGACCATTTAAGTGATGAAGTCTATCCAAAGAAAGAGACATGTAAATCTTCTGACCTGATCTTAGTTTGTAGAGTATCAATTTCCTGAAGATTTTCTGATAGATCAGAGGTTTCAAGTCAGGTCAAGATATATGACATAATTACATTTAAGAGGAAAGTCCCAAACTTCCTCTTTTCTGGTTTATAGTCCGTGGAACCCTACACTCCCAGTAAATTTACTCTGGTCTTATTTACCTTCCCACAAGCTGTTCTGCCAATTTCTACGTCCCGGTTAACCAGTTTTATCGGATCAATGTCAAAATGTAAAAATTTACTATAGTATAATGTATTACTATCGTGTACTGGTAAACATAGGACGTTTAATACGGTCGATTTCCTTTGTGGGACCACAAATACGCTGCGAATCACGTAGACAGTGGTACCGGAACACCGGGTTTAGTTTCACTAGCCTCGTTAATCCTACTAAAGGGATAAACACACTTAAAATTTCTGATATCAAAATCTCAGTCACCGTCTACTGGATGATTACCATAAATTACCAAGAGAGTCGTTTAACACTTCATGGAACTCACTGGGTGACCAATTCATGTCTTTTCCTTTTAACCTCAAAATTGGTAAAGTAGGAAGTAAGGAGGAACAAAGAGAAAACCTATTGTCACAATCTAAAAGGGGGTGGAAGTTCCTTCTTATCCCTCTCCTTTTTTCCCTCCCCGTCATCCTTTAATTCTAAAGGACTCGTGATCCGATTGCTAGTTATAATCGGTACCATAAACTAGAAACATTATGATGTCGTTTTTCTTTATGGAAGTAAAACGTTTACTCCTTTTCTATGGTTCTTCAACGTATTGGCTCCAGTGTGTCGACCTCTCTTTATTTAACCCTAAACTTGAACTAGATGGATTCAAAAGGACCACCGAAGGGTCCACCGAGTCGACCATTTCTTAGGTGGACGTTACGTTCTCTGGACCCAAGCTAGGGACCTAACCCTTCTAGGGGACCTCTTCTCTTGTCGATGGGTGAGGTCACACGACCGGACCTCTTAGGGTACCTGACATATCTGGTACCCCAGTGTTTCTTAGTCTGTGTTGACTCGTTGAAAGTAAAAGTGATGGACTGAGATCTCATGTTCACAAAGGTGTTACGAAGGGTCTCTCTCTCTACGGTTCTTGTAAAGAGATACTACGAGCCCCCGCCCTCACCTTCGATTTTTCCTGTCATATTCTGAAGTTCAGGTGATTCCGACTCTGTACTGGGTGTCACCTTGGGGATGTCTACAAGAATCTAAGAATCAAAAAGAAAAAATTTTTTCTATGAAGAACCGTAAATTTAAGTACTCGTAGTATTTGTTCGTTTAGTTTCTATCAGTTCTTCTTCCCCCCTTTTTTCCTTTCTCTAAATTTTAGGTCCGTCAGTAATTCCTTTTCGTTTCTTTTCAAACTAGTCCCCTCCTATTGATCTCGACTCTGTGTTCCTTTCGTTTTGTTTCGTCCGTTCCCATTGTCTCGTTAAACCCGTAGAACCGGAATCGACGAAGAAAAGGAAAGAAAGAATCGTTTGTTGGATTAGTGACCGCACTTTTGTTCCCCGTTCGTCAACCGGTTCCTTGGTTTCAGTTCGGTTCAATCTCGTCTGTTTAATGACGGTTTCTTCAAAGAGTGGGACCCTCGTCCGCTATTTAGGACGTTCCGAGTACAGACATCTTCCCCTTTTTACAGAGGAGAAGTTTACTTTGATTGAAGTCCCGAAGATCCACTCGAGAGAGACAGTCTGAGGTCTATCTTTTTTTATCCTTTCGTCCGGACTTTCTTTCTTCGAAGTTCTTACCGTGGGTAAAGGAAACGGTAGAACCTGGTTTATGGGGGGTTTAGGAGATGATAAATACGAACGAAACTATGTGACCGGTTTATTCACTCAAAAATGAGAACCTGATTTTAAAGAAGTAAAACACTTATACGTAGTATCGATCTTAACATTATATTAGAGGTCTCTTCTCGTAGTCAAATTTTTTTATTTATTCATTTATTTTTAGAAAAACTGACTTGATCGTTAAAGGATCAGGGAAGCACGAATGTCCTCTCAAGTAATCTTTTACCTCCCCGGAATTTCTGAGTCTCTCATCCACGAGAAATAGGATTCCTTCACCGAATTTTATCGTTTTACCTCTTAATCCTCATGTCCACACAAGGTCTACATAAAAACAGTAATGTCCTTCTCCAGGGACATTTTCATTTTCTTTGTGAACTTTCACTTTCAGAATTATTGGGAATTTTTTTACAACAAAGACACATCGATCCGGGACTTACCAGACGAAGACGTATGTACTCTTTTCTTCCGGTATTAAACTTTACGCGAAATTCCGTACTAAGTAGACGTATAAATTCTTAGAATAGATAAGTCCAGAGAAGGACTTACTTCAGGTAGAGGAGAAAACTCGGGATTGACATCAAACCGTGTAACGTAAAATATGACGGATCCCATCAAAATCACGTAATTGAAAAAAAAAGTATAACTGAAGTGAACATAATCTGAGATTCAGATAGGTAAGTTGTTTATAAAATAACTCGTCGGCGATACACGGTCTTCTGTTTGTGAAAATAAATAAATAAAAAGAAGGCATCCGTATAAAATAAAATAATAATAAAAAAATTAAAATAAAAAATAAAAAATTTAAAATTTTAGAAATTAAGAATGTACGCAAGGGTTTGTACTTGGGGGGAGGGTGGAGGGAGGGGTGTTGTAGAGAGACCCAGTAGGGGTTCTGTTTGCGAAAATCTGACTCCTAAATTTAGAATAAACTAAAACTAAAAAGAAGTATATAGTATTTTACTTTTATCATCATCATGAATAAGGTATCCCGAAGACAAACTTAGTTTAATCTAATGTCTTCGTTTGGAAATGGGTACCAGACTTCACAGTATTCACAAGTTATGTGTAATAATATATTCTAATAACGATCGTATATGTAGTGATAACGATCGTGTCACGGACCGTATGTGGTCTCTAAATTATTCATAAACGTCTTCCTTACCAGTTTCTAACCAACGTATGTCACGGATTGTTCCGTCACTGATACGTATAATACGGGACGCCTTCCCGATCCGATGGGTGAGGTCACAAGAACCCGAAGGGGACACCGAGTCGACCATTTCTTAGACGGACGTTCCGTCCTCTGGCCCCAAGCTAGGGACCCAACCCTTCTAGGGGACCTCTTCCCTTACCGATGGGTGATGTCATAACACCGGACCTCTTAAGGTACCTGCTCAGGTACCCCAACGCTTCTCAGCCTGTGTTGACTCGCTGAAAGTGCTGTGAGTGTACGTATAAAATGTTAACCCAAATAGTAACTATGATTGACCGGGGTACCAAGGTCCGTAAATTATCCAAAACCCTTCCAAATGTATATCATTCAACTGTGATTTTAGTAAGACAAAAGTTTCTGAATTTTTCAGGTCAATTAAAAACCTCACCTTATATACTCACGATACACACTATCGTCTTTAGTGTGACCCAACCTTATTTGGGTCGTGGGACTGTCCCAGTGAAGAAGGTTTATCTACATACGGTAAATTTTCAATGAAAGATCTGGAGGTACTTGTAAAGAAGAAGTTACCATTTTACTCCCCATAATCTGAGTTTGAACTACAAAGGAAGGTCGTAATTGACAAATGCTAGGATTTATTAAAAGTGTCATTCTAAGACTTTCGGACGGTCCGAGGAGACAGGTACCCTAAAGGGTCCGTGCTTATAACCTCATCCATCGGTAAGGGAAGAGGTCCCCTAGAAGGACTGGGTCTTTGTGGTCTTAACCCAGAGGTCGTAACATTCGTCTAAGAAATGGTAGACTTACTGGTCCTTTCGGGAATTCTTTACGTCTACTTATTTAATACGGTTGAAAACCAAAAGGGAGGTACTGAAAGGATCCCCAACACACGTGTTGTTACTGGTAACAATTGTCGTAGACTCCTGAAGATTTACGGTCCATTATGCACAATTCACGAAAATGTACCTCAGAGATTAAATTATTGAAAGTGTTCAATTTCATTTCATAATAATTATAGAGGTTTTGTTTGAGTTTAAATCTCTTTCAATGATTGAACGGAGACCAGTATGTCTACTGTTCGTCTTAATCCCGTAGACTCGAGTCATATAAAATGTTTCCGTTTTGTTTGACTCAAGACGGACGGGGGTATTTTGATTCGAACCAGAATTTAAGGAAAGTGACTACGCAGGAGTCAGTAGGATTTAACCGGGTGACATGTAACTAACTGTCCATCTATAACAATTCAGAGGTTAGTACGTACCAACACCCCACAGACGTAGACACTGACGTGTACACTCTGGGTGTGTGTTCCGACGTTACACCCGTACCTGTAAGGGGTATGTTCTTTCACAGTCGACTGATCAACGGAAACATTCTGTATCAATTAGTAAGATGATCCTTTTATTATGAAATGTGTACGAGGGGTGACGAGGAGAGAGGGAGTTGAGTTACCTTCTGTCGGGATTCGACTGACAAAGTTTTTACATTAAGATTTTATAAAAAAATTTAATGAAAGATTTACACAAAGTGTGTATGTCTAGGGTCAACAACCTAAACCCAGTGTTTTGTCAACCATTCAACCTCTATGGATCTTCGTATACACACACGATTCAGGGAAGTCGGTACAGGCTGAGAAACACTGGGATATCTGTTATCGGATCGTCCGAGGGGACAGGTACCCCAAGAGGTTCGTTCTTTTGACCTCACCCAACGACATGGGAGGAGGTCACCTAGAAGGACTGGGTCCCTAGTTTGGTCGTAGAGAATTGGTCAGAGGATGTCCCAATAATGTTCACCAGTCCTTGGACTAATAGAGTTGACTGGTCCTTCCAACACACCACTTTCTTCCACCTTACAGGGAGCTTTACTCTTCGGAGATTTACACTAAGGATTTACCTCTCCTAAAAAAAAATGATACGACGATGACCTTTTCATCAACCCGGGATAAGAATGTCACGTAGTTGGCTCCGGAATTTCAATTAATGTCAAAACATAAATGAGACTGAGATAATAGACTATAAATGTCTACTTTTCTTCTACCAAATTAGTGGTTCCACCAAAATTACACACGAATAGAGGGAAATAAGTACGGTACCCCCTTTTTTGTACATAAACATTAAGATTTTTTTTTTTTTTTTTTTTCCTTTTTCTTACTTCCTAAAGTAGATTAGAAATTAAAGGATTGTATGTAGTTTACTTAGACTCAATAACGTCGGGGGATTAGATATGTCGTGTCGGAAAAAAGTAAAGACATTGTACCTTGTGCACCTTTTCTTAGGAGGTAAGACTTTACCAATTAAAGTTTGAAAGGGTCCCATGAGAGGAGACTCGGGGTAATGGTTGTGTACTAACAGTGACGTTGTACCGAAAGGACTGTGTACCCACAATTTTCCGTCACTGTCTCGGTTGTCCTCACTTGACTTCGGTAAAGAGATGTGACATCTTGATGGACTGTTAGGTTTCCTTGTGCGGTAGACGTAAGACACAACGACGTTGGTGACTTGACACCCAAACGTTAAAGTCTTAAGTCTTACAGTACGGGCCGCGGTGAAATCCCTCGAGGGTGTCGACGATGAAAACGAAGGGACGGAAGTCTTAAGACTACGACTTCAATTATGTACTTCTGTAGGAACACGTCACTACCTCTGTACCGTCATCCCGTACGATCTCGTGGCATATAAAAGTGCTTGAATAAATAAGTCCGACACACCGGAAGGGGGTAGAGGGAAAGGGAGACGTTGAATAGTTGGGCTCGGGAGTCTGTGAATGTGGGTGTGTTACTAGAGTCGTCCGTTCCTCCTTTTCGTTTTCGTTTACATGAAATCTTTTTCATGTCCTTTGGTGGTGACTTTACCGGTAATGACCCGTAAAGTTAAAATGGACACCAAAGTCGAAGACGAAGTTCATGTGCGTTACTTACACTGGACTAATGGAATTAAGTCACTATAACGGTTATTAGTGTTACTGTCCGTCACAGATTCTCTAACAGGAACTACCGTCTCAGTGTCTTTACCTCTATACCTTTTACAGGCAACTCGTGTTGTGTGTTTTCCTTCTTCTCTCTCTACGAGTCGCGAGATATAGGAACCTCTTCCCACCGACCATTCTCACTTAAGTGAAACACTAATTGTCATCCCAACTACTCAACTAGAAAATGACTAGAGAAGATCGTAGGAATGAGAGTTAAGGTACCCTCCTAGTTTCCTCTCGGCTCTATGTCTTGTTGGTGTCTCTGTCAAATCACGACTAAACTGAATCGTACTTATTCTCTTTCAAAATGTTTTACTCAATCTCAATTTATGTCAGTATTTCTTTTAACTAAAATTTTATGGTTACCGATAAGGAACTTATTTTTCTTAGTGGTCGGTTGGTTTTCCTCGGAAAGATCAACGTCATGACTGACGACTCTCCTTCGTCTAAAAGACAGAAACTATTGGTGCCTGTAAAATTCAGTCCCTTTAGATAACCCAATCCCCTTAGTATCTACTTTACCTTCCGTTCCCTATTCCTATGATGTTCAGTGACTACACTACTGTCTTATTCTTCACTGGTTACTTGTACTCTTCTTGTCACTCTTCATTCTTCTATAACCATTACCCCTCCTCCACGTCTCTTTCCGACCCCTAAGGTCTGGCGCGAGAAACATAAGAGTCGAGAGTCTTTTCGTAGTAATCTTTCCTATTGAGAAGTATCCTATGAGATGGAAACCGGACGTGTCGTACTTGTAGTCTTGAACTCGACGTCAATAGTTGACTTCAAATGAATAAGGTCCGAGGAGAGGTAACGTTATAGAGTTCTATAAGAATTTACCGAAAAATTTTCTAAACTTTTATGACTCTACTTGACTAAGATACGTGGTCCTATGGGGGACGTCTCCAATTTCAATTGAATTTGTTGTGTGAGTGTCTTAGAACACACCCATTTATTCACATAAATGCACCGATATACGAAGATCGATACGTATAAGTACCTACAGAGTGTACTTATACACATATACACACATATAGGAATAGATTGACTGTTATTATATGTTACTCGAAGACTTTAAATAGAAGTTAAGGAGGAGTCTTTCGTTCCTTCTGTACGAATCTGTCTACGTCTGTCCTAGGGTAGAATAGAAGACAAAGTAACCAACGGAAGACAGAGGTAAACGCCGTGCCAGGGTTTTGATGTAGAGGCACAAATGTTGTGATGGGACCTTATTCAGTAAATAAACATAGTCCAAACTACATAGTCGATCTCAAACCCGTATAGACATAGTTGATCTCAAACCCGTGTCAAAGAGGAGACACTATAAGGTGTTAAGTGAGTAAGTAAGGGAGTGAGTTATTCGTAAATACTTCGTGAGTAATCCCTCGTGTGTAACGAGACAGTTTGGGATTTTTATATCAGTACTCAGTCTCTGTGTTTAAGTCACGGGAATACCTCGAATGTAAGAATCGCATGTGTCTGTTTACCTAATTGGTTGTTTACAGTCTAATCCTTCGTCTTTCGTCCTGTCTCCCCTTATTCCTCACCCATTGTTCATCCCCCACAGCTCAAAAATCCAAAATATAATTCATCCATCCCACCACGGTAAGTGGTTACACGACAAACAATCACCAGAAAGAGGAGACAAAGAAGTGGAAAAAAAAACAAAACAAAACAAAAAAAACCCCCCCCCCCCTTATCCTCCCTAAAATATCGAGGACCTTATGATTAAACGACGACGACGATTCAACGAAGTCAGTACAGGCTGAGACACACTGGGGTATCTACCATCGGGTGCTCCGAGGGGGTAGGGACCCTAAGAGGTCCGTTCCTGTGACGTCACCCAACGGTAAAGGAAGAGGTCACGTACTTTCACTCTTCACTTTCACTTCAGCGAGTCAGCACAGGCTGAGAATCGCTGGGGTACCTGACGTCGGGTGGTCCAAGGAGGCAGGTACCCTAAAAGGTCCGTTCTCATGACCTCACCCCATGGTGACGGAAGAGTCTTATGATTAATCCTTCTCAGTTAAAAGTACAAATCATGGAGAATTTTTCTCGTAGGAGCGATACGGATAATTAACTGAAATCAGATAAAGATTTGTGAACCATAGAACGATATAATTTGTCATAATAAGGACCGTCGTCTTCTGACTTTCATTTTTCCACAATCACCGAGTCAGCACAGGTTGAGAAACACTGGGGTACTTGACGTCGGACGGTTCGAGGAGACAGGTACCTGAGGAGGTCTTTTCTTATGACCTCACCCAACGGTACGGGAGGAGGTCTCCTAGAAAGACTAGGTATTTGAATTAGAGTTGAGACACTTATAGAATTCTTAAACGATTACCTTTTAATACCGTAGTGTACGTCCGATGGAATGTATCATGGTGAACAGTTTCTTATTTTATATCTTTCGGTTTAATTTTCTCTTTTTACCAGTACAATAGATTAATGGACACTTTAAGAACCCCGTCTAACCAATTTTTATTCAATTGGTGGTATACCATGGTAGAATAGATAATTAAAATACTTTTAATATTTTATTTCTACGGTAGTTTACGACAAGTCGAACATCAACTTAACGGAAAATCACATCATGGAGAATTTTACAATCAGTGAGTCAGTAAAGGTTGAGAAACGTTGGGGTCCCTGACATCGGACGGTCCGAGGAGACAGGTGCCTCAAGAGGTCTGTTCTTATAACCTTACCCATCAATAAGGGAAGGGATCCCCTAGAAGGGTCGGGTCCCTAACTTGGACCCAGAAGACGTTACGTCCGTGTAAGAAGTGACAGACTCGATAGTCCCTTTAGGATGGTATGAATTTAATGACTACCATCACATTTTACTATTTTTAATAAACTACACAGTTCAGGGTTTCCTCCAGTAAGAAAAGTGTATAATTAAGATGAAGATATTTGAATGACATTTATTTATGTTTTAATAAATAACTTGGTACTTCACTGGATTAATGAATTGTTGGTCCCTTACCAATCCATTTCAGCTCATGTAGGTAGGATATATACCGTAAGATTTTTCCTTTAGTAACTTCCATTCATTCTGACTTCGTATTAACTTTTTTTTTCGTATATTTTTATACTGATAAGATACATTTTTACGCAATACAAGATATTTGATAAGATACATAGGGTTTGCTAATCATAGTTTTTCTTTTTAATTTTAGTTACTAAATGATCCTTTTCCATTATATTTTTACGTATATAATGATTGTATATTATTATAGTATACGTATATGATTATTGTATAAAATATCTAATCCGATGGTAACGAATTTATAATAAAGATGTTAGATATTTTGCATTAAAATTACAAACTCCGTTCGTATAAGAACTTACTCAGACACTTTGACATAATCTACCGACTACAGGGTGAAAAACAATTGACACAGTACAGTAGAAATTCTACTATAGGTAGAGTAGAATACATTTCTAAGACCCCGAGGATTGATATAATTTAGTGTATAATTTGTATAAAAGAGTAAAGAGGTTTAAGTTCTAAGATTAAGAGAAATTACGTGATAAAATTAACCTTACAACGATTTAGGCAACTGTCAGAATGGTTGGTAAAATTGTCGGAAAATTAAACAGTAGATCTTTTAATATTGAGAAGTAATTGAAACCCTCTGTGTCGCAACGTCAACACTATATAGTAAGGAGTAAAATAATTGTTAGATGAATTACTTTAAGTCCGAAGTTCGTCTACTACCACTATTACATTCGTGAACGGGACCTAAAAAAAAAGAAATTGTTTTAATTCTTAAATCACTATTCGTATTATCCTCTTGTTTGTAAGTTAAGGAGTCCTCACGTTCTTCGTTTTTGGATTTCTTTCTCTAAAAAAAACTGAGGAGGATATACATTAATTATAGGTATACTTAAAAAGGTTTTAGGGATTAGGGAAATGTTGTAGTAAACGGTGACATACCGTTATGACCCTCCGATACAGATAGTAAGTTATAAATATTTGTATTAGGTGAACCTAGTTTCTTCTTCTTACTGTATTAGACTATCTCTTAGAGCCACTCATACTTTTACTGTGAGTCCCGTCCTCCATCCGTCTCCTCTTTCCTGTGAGGAAACCGTCCCCCGTCCCTCGGTAGACCTCCAAGAAATCGCCTAAGGGACCACCGAGACACCATTTCTTAGACGAACGGTTACGTCCTTTGGACCCAAGCTAGGGACCCAGCTCTTCTAGGGTGACTTCTTCCCTTACCGATGGGTAAGGTCATATGAGCGGACTTCTTAAGGTGCCTGTCTGTCTCCTCAGACCTCCCGATAATAGGGACCCTGCGTCTCTCAATCTGTACTGGCTCGTGCGTACGACCTCCAAGAAATAAGGTTTACCGTTAGTGTACATAGGCGTGTAAATTTATATCAACGTAAGAACGAGTGGTCGAGAGAGTATGACACCATAATAATTAATTAGTACTTTAATTAATACTGATCTATATAAGTTTCTAGACCGTTCAGTCAACTTCTCGACTCTGACTCAGAAGTCTTTTCGTCTGTGTCTTCCTCATTCGACTCCCTAGAATTCTAGTAAGTACAAAGAATTAGAGTGAAATCCCTTCTCTTTACCTTCGAAGGGCTCCCAGTGACTGACGGTTCCATTTCATTCATTTAATCACAGTCTCAGTTCCGAAGTGCTCCTGTCCCATCAGGAGTGGTCCCAGGGCAGACCGTCGTGCACACGACCGATGTGTTACTGACTCGGGAGGCACTTGTAGTACGGAATATGACGTAGCGGAACCGTCGTGGGTGCTTTTGACGGCTCTACTGCTATTTTCTATCGAAGTCACCTCTTTTCGTAGAAGAGTGTTACAAATAAAAAAAAGAAGAAGAAGAAAACAAGTCCAAATATATCGTTTACAACATTGTGTGACTCTAATTAAAAGTGTATTCTGGATAAAAAGGGTGCCCTTAGTCTGTAGTAAAGTAAAAAGCACGGGAAGAGTATAGTACTGTCACAGGAGGGGTCTCTACTAAACAACATATCCACCTTCGAAGGGTGTCTGTGTATGTTTTATCTGTCTTTTTAGGTCAGTAGGAGCGGAAACAGAGCTGAGGTAGAAAAGACAAGGCCGACGTTCTCAAGGAAAACTTTATTTGAGATCAATTATTAAATATCAATCCCGTTTACCTTTGATTATCATCTAGTCTAATAAAATACTGGACCTTAAATAACAATTAACAAAATTACTAGTAGACTAATTTTATGTAGTGTTGGTTTAGGTTAGTTTCGGGGGTTGAGATACACGTTTAAGAAATTTATTATATTGTATGTAAATTATTTATGCACATATAAGTACTTATATTTACATATTTATAAAATTACACGAATTATATACGACATGCAAGAGACACTAAATAGATTGTATGTACAAATTATACAAATATATTTACCCGAAAGGTCCACTGTGTCACCACTTCTTAGACGAAGGGTAACGTCCTCTATACTCTCTACACCCAAGTTAGGGACCCATCCCTTGTAGGTGACCTCTACCTTTATCGTTGGGTGAGGTCATAAGAACGGACCTTTTGGGATACCTGTTTTCTTGGACCACTCGATGTCAGGTGCCCTAATGTTTCTCAACCTGCACTGATTCGTGTGTTTATTTGTACAAATATAAATATGTTTATACATATTTATATGTACTCCTTCGGAATGTTTATCGACACTTTCCTTCTCTTCGATTTCCGTTTCCTCTTTTCCTTTCTATACGGGTAAACTTACGTCTCAAGGTTTCTTATCGTTACTCTATTCTTTCGGGAGGAGTCACTAGTTACGTTTCTTTCTCCTTTTGTTATCTTATCCCTTCTGATTTCTAGAGAAGTTCTTTTAATCTCTATGGTTCCCTTATGAACTAGGTTTCTACCCATGTTATTTCCCGTCTTCACCATACCTGTATTGTCTTCGTCTTCTATAATTCTTCTCCACCGTTCTTATGTGTCTTCTTGATATGTTTTTTTCTGGAAGTACTGGGTCTATTGGTGCTACCAAACTAGTGAGTAAATCTCGGTCTATAGAACCTTACGTTTCTGTTCACCCGAAATCCTTCGTAGTGATACTTGTTTCGATCACCTCCACTGTCTTAAGGTCAACGCGATAAAGTTTAGGATTTTCTACTACGACACTTTCACGAGGTAAGTTATACGGTCCTTTAAACCTTTTGAGTCGTCACCGGTGTCCTGACCTTTTCCAGTCAAAAGTAAAGTTAGGGTTTCTTTCTGTTACGGTTTCTTACGAGATTGATGACGTGTTAACGTGAGTAAAGTGTGCGATCATTTCATTACGAGTTTTAAAAGGTTCGGTCCAACGTTATCATGCACTTGACTCTTGAAGGTCTACTAGTTCGACCTAAGTCTTTTCCGTCTCCTTGGTATCTAATTTGACAGTTGGGGGCAACCATTTAGCTTTTTCGTTGTCTCAAGGTCTATTTGTAAATAGAGACGAAATAACTGATACGGTTTCGGAAACTAACACACCTAGTGTTGTTTGACACCTTTTAAGTATTTCTTCACCCTTATTGTCTGACGGACTGGACGGAGGACTCTTTAGACACACGTCCAGTTCTTCGTTGTCAATCTTGACCTGTACCTTTTTGTCTGACCAAGGTTTAACCTTTTCCTCGTACAGTTCTGACATATGACAGTGAGACTACCAAACTGAATATTTCGTCTCATGTAGTACGTTTTACAGTCCGACCTACTTCGTGTTCGACCTTATTTCTAACTGACCTCTTTATAGTTATTGGAGTCTGTACGTCTACTGTGGTGTAAATACCGTCTTTCACTTCTTGATTCCTAGGAGAACTACTTTTGCCTTCTCCTCTCACTTTTTCGACCAAATTTTAAGTTGTAAGTCTTTTGATTCTAGTACCGTAGGTCAGGATAGTAAAGTACCGTTTATCTACCCCTTTGGTACCTTTGTCACTCTCTTAAATAAAACCCCCCGAGGTCTTAGTGACGTCTACCACTGACGTCAGTACTTTAATTTTCTACAAACGAGGAACCTTCTTTTCGATACTGGTTGGTTCTGTCGTATAATTTTTCGTCTCTGTAATGAAACGGTTGTTTCCAGATCAGTTTCGATACCGAAAAGGTCATCAGTACATACCTACACTCTCAACCCGATATTTCTTTCGACTTACGACTTCTTAACTACGAATACTTGACACCACAACCTCTTCTGAGAACTCTCAGGGAACCTGTCGTTCCTCTAGGTTGGTCAGTTAGGATTTTGTTTAGTCAGGACTTGTAAGTAACCTTCCTGACTACGACTTCGACTTCGAGGTTATGAAACCGGTGGACTACACTTCTTGACTGAGTAAACTTTTCTGGGACTACGACCCTTTCTAACTTCCGTCCTCTTCTTCAGTTGCTGTCTCCTACTCTACCAACCTACCTGTACTTAAACTCATTTGAGACCATCAACCACTACCTGTCCCTTCGGACCGCACGACGTCAGGCACCCAAACGTTTCTCAGCCTGTGTTGACTCGCTGACTTGAGCTGACTTGACATATATTTATATATACTCATGTGAGTTCACTTTTTTAATTTTCATATAGGATGTTCATATACCATGTTAGGAATTAAAGTATCCTAAATCGTCAATTCTACGACAACGTTTTTAGGACTCCAAACTCCCCATCAGTAAACTAGAATACCTTGGGGAGGAATTGAACCGAGATTTGTTTATACTGTATCCTAGAGGTGTAAGTATGTTATTTTTAACCAAATCATTTCATAGTAATGTTGTTTTACTATGAGATATTTTATACAACCCTGTACTAAATATTTAACTTAATATTAAAATAAAATTTTTCAGGGATTTACAAATTTGGTCATAATTTCGGAACGGATGAACGAGAAAAAGGGAAGATGTAATTGTATTAAATTTTACACGTGTTCAAGAAGTCTACTTTAATCACTGTACGTATCTCTAAATATATCTTACTAAAAGTGAGCTCGTAATATTATTTTTTACGTACTTTTGATTTTAAGGTAGTCTTCTTTTTCTAATTTACTTTTCGTATCACACCCATATAGGTATACTGTTACGGTGTGTCGACAATTTCTTTTGAATATAGTCTTCTTATAAAATTCTTTTTCTTGTGTAAGTACTGTATTATTCATTTTACTCATCCCATGATGTATCATGCATGTCAAGGTTCAAAATTTTGTGTAATGGGTTTATGTATTTGTCTATTCTCCGATCTTTTATTTATAAGGTTTTACTATTATCGTTAATGACAACCCTCCATTTTATTATCCAACAATATTAAAAGAAGAAATATATGAACCATAAATGTTTAACAGATGTTATCTACACTTATAAAAAAATAGGTCCTTTTTTTTTTAGATTACGATTATTAAATTTTCTGAGAATTTCTTACCACCAAATTAGAGATTTAACACAGACTGAGAACGTTGGGGTACCTTACATTGGACGATTTGTCATGACCTTACCCAACGGTAAAGGAAGATGTTCCCTAGAAGGACTGGGTCCCTGGTTTGGATCCAAAGGACGTAACGTCTGTCTAAGAAATTACTGACTCGGTGGTCCCTTCGGTTTAATGGGTTTTGAGGTACGTCGTCGGACGCGGGAGGGACGGACAGTCACGTCGAACCAATAATTCGTAGTACACGTTTACAGGTCCTAGAGAGTTTGTGACCCGGTTCGGTTCGTAATTACTTGTGTGACAAAAGGTCTTTGTTTGTCTCTTTACGTCCTTCTGGGACTTAAAACTCATGACATACGATTTATGACTAACATTAATACTTCGTGTTAAGTAAACTAATTTTCCTATTAATTATTTTATTTTAATTATTTATGTACCCCAAATTTGATTCAGGGATCGATAAGTCCGAGGAGACCGAGAGTCGAATTGTTAATAAATGTAAATCATATTTGATTAAATGACAATAATAGTAAAAATAATTGCAGTAGTTAAAGAGACTAAATGAAAGTGTGTAAGTTCCTCTTAGTTGTTGTGATTAAAAGGTCGGATATTAAACATACATTGTTGGTTCGGATCACATGTGGAGAGTATACTTTAATTAAGAAAAAATGAAATCAACAAAGCCTAAGTCAGGACTAGTTTACTTTAAGTTTTACGATAAATAAAAAAAAGATTCTGTGTTTTGGAGGATGAGTCTCCAGTGGCTTTGACGTAGTTTGTTCCCGATTAATTACACAAATAATCCAACAGAGACTTTATTTGTGTATAAAAGTTCTCACTTTTCAGAAGAAAAAGTAAAGAAAAAAGAAAAAAATTTGTTCACGGTCCACTATCGTAGGTAATTTGTGTTTGTGACGTATGAGTCTCCTGCTGAAAGATGTTTACAAAAATTTCCGAGGAAAACCGAGACTTATTTCGTTATATGACCCTGACGGTACCCTCGTACTTAGCCCGACACTCTTCGGTATTAGCCTTATACGATTCTTTTACATTCGTTTTTTAACGTTTATTTTGACGAATATAAGTACATTGAACAAACCGCTGTCGGCATATCGTATTCCTTTCGACGATATTGAGTATTGTCGTAGAACATTATTTTGTCGAGATACGTAGGGAGAGTTTGACAAGTCGCGAGTTTAGAGTAGTCTACCGACTCATTCGTAATGTGAAACCCTGTCATTTAGACAAAGGTTATACCACATGTAAGTGTCTGTCCGCGAAATCATAAGTAGGATTCTGTGAAGGTCGATTCATGAATATTTCTTTCCCATTAGTATATAAATTTATAGCCCTACGATAAAAGAGCCAGATAAAATCATTAGATCAAGTGTGATCTCGTTAGGATTTACCCAGAATCCTTTAGAAGTCGTTTGAGTTGGAACTTAGCGTAACGTTTTTAGAGTTGTCTGTTACCAGAGGTCCTTCGAAAGGGAAGACAAAGGGATTACGAAACCCGAAGACAGCCGGTTTGATCGAAGACAGACCACAATCGTACTGACTCGAGAGAAATGGACAGACCGTACTCGAACACTTAAAGGGCTCTCGTACCTGATGTGGAAAAAGTACAAAAGGGTCGAGGGTTTGTTTTGATCCGTGTTTCGGACGGTATCCACAGACGACTGACTCACTAGAGGATCCCAAATTTCAATTGATCGGACCTAAACTCCAAAGCTTAGGAAAGGTGTCGGGATTCCAAACTTACCCCCACTCCTATTTCGTTTGTCGCTTACTCCAAAAGTTCGACAAATGTCTTCAAGTAAGAAGACTCCCTAGGTAGGGACCAAACTCGACACCTTTTCTAACGAAGATAAGACCATGGTTGGGTGACCCTAGTCTCTCTCTCTCTCCTGTCTCAGAAACAAGGAGGACAAAAGGAAACACCGTGATGTAGGTGCCGGTCGAATGGACGGAGTCACATCCCTGTACTTCATCCTCTTAATAATCTCCGTTGTCTTTGTAAGAGAATCTTTTCACTAAAAAAAAAAAATTAAATTTTCGTGGAGGTATATCTATTTCTAAAATCGAAGGTATTTTAATCTATTAAATCTTGGGATCCGTTGGGATTTCTATATAAATGTAGCACCACTCTGACCAAAATCTACTCAACCTCGAGACCGACTCGTCCTTATGGGGTGGAGGGACGGGGGTGGGAGTGGGGACGTTACCAAAGGGAACCAAAGAGAAAGTCCCCGATGAAAGTGTACATACACAGGTGCAAGTACGGCTCTCTTTACCCTTAGCGACTTGTGGCACGAGAGTCGGATACTGTACCGTCTGAATAGAGAATCTCTTTACATGTCCGGCTCGGACTACCGGATTAATGTACCCCCCTAACCACTCTAAACTCGGCGTTCTTTACGACGGAGAGGTGATTCACTATTTACCTTAAGTCTCCACCCTTCGACCGGGACGACTACCGACTATGACTTCCCGAGACCACTCCCCTCTCGTACCGTGTGAAACTGTGGTCCTTCTAGGTTACCGAAACCCCTCAGGACCCGAGTCAGAGGACCCGACCCTGTCCGACAGGGTGTTCTGCAGAGGTAGTTGTCTCCTTACACACGCCAGAATGTCCCTAAGCACTTATCTCGACATCTGAAGGGTTAGAGAAAACAGTGATGTGAAAAGTGAGTGTCATTGTTAGACCATCATTGTTTGTGACAAATACTTAATAAGGTGGTAATTATTTCAAATGGGGGGTTTAATGTGAAACCTCATCCATGGTTCTATGATTAACATATCTCCTTGTGTTGGAGTGGGGTCCTTTAGGGTTCTGAACGGGTCGTAGTGTACCGTGTACCACTGGAGTGTATCCGAACTTCGGGACAGAAAGACAAAGTTTAAGACCCAGGAAAATGACCAAAGTTCCTCAACCCTTGTAGACTCAACAACCTTTTAGACACGTCTCCTTGTTCAGTCCTCCCTCCGTCCTCTGCCTCTCCGTCCGACCTCGAGACTGAACGAGACTAGGTCGGAGAGACAAGTGTGTCGTTTGTCGTCCTCTCTCTGTCCTCTACTTCTGACACTCCATTCCATTCCATTCCTGTGTCGTACCTCGACCGCCGATGTCGTCCGTCTCTTACCGAGTCGGGCATTAAAGTGTCTCCAGGGGAAACCCAGACTCTTACGTTTCCGTGGTCGGTTTTGTCTATTGTCTCCCTTCTTGATTCCTGGTGGTATCATTTTATTTATTATAAGCGTACCTATGATCTCTCGTTTCCCTTTTAAAAGGACGGACACGAAATAAGAAATTTTTTTATGAAATAACTAAATAAACCGAACGTGATCCAGAATCAATGCCGTACGTTTGAGAATCGACCGTACGTCCTAGCTCAAGAGACTGGTCCCTAGCTTGAACCCGGGGGACGAAATCCTCATATCCAGAATCGGTGACCTGGTGGTCCCTTCAGGGAGGATGAAAAGAAATTGGTACGATTATATATCTGTCTAAGAAATGTAGTGCATCTTACATTTTGAATGTTTACATTGAGTTGAGATACTTAGGTCCCTTCCTTGGTACTTGAACTGGTCGTCCACTGGCTTGCCCTACTTGCCACTTGACCCCGCACCCTTGATCACAAGATCAAATTTGGCTCCTCGAACACGCTGGAACCGGGGTGTCTTCGCGGTCTCAGAGTCAAAAGAATAGACAGTTTACTCACCAAACTTTGTCTACCAGGGGTTCCCAGACAGACCAAGACTACAAGAGGTCGAGATCGCGAAAACGCGCGAAGGTACGGGAACAGCACGTACCAAAGGTCCCTTTGTCGTAGACAGTGCAGTTACTGTGTCGTAAACATAGGGAGGGAAATAAAAAGGAGGACGATTCCACAAAATTAGGACTGTCATATTATCTTATTTAGTGTCGGTAGTCTCTACCCTCACTGTGACCGGTGTGTGTAATCTCTATTTGTCAGTTTTTAGTGAGTGGGTACGGAAGGGGAACCGGGCTTCGGAGACGACAGACTGTTGTGATTCGGACTTGATACTAAAGGTAGACCGACGTGTCTAGGCTCGTGGTCTTATCGGGAGGCGTGACAGAATTATCGACATTACTATGAAACGAAGAGTCGTCGGACGGGCAGGTCTGGTAGAGTTGTAAACCTAAACTAAAGGAGGGAGATCGTTCATATCTCCTTTCCTACCAAAAATGCGTCAGTCAGTTGTTTGTAAAGGTTCGTGGATGTTTGTCGTCGGTGAATTCAGTCTGACGCATTCAAATCAAGAGAGGGTAAGGAACATATGTTTCACGGACAGGAATCATCCCATCGATTTAGGAGATTTCGAACCAACAGGAATCCATATCACTACTAAGAGTACATACTTAGAGTATCCAATATTACTCTGTCATTGTCAAGTTAATGATTGTAATAACAATGTTGAGAAAACAGAGACGGAATTCGTTCTCCCCTCACGATACCACTGTGTCTAAACCCCTTTACCTATTATCACTGTCCTTCGAGGTTTCTCTGTCAAAAGTCTCATTAACCAACCGGACCCCGGATTCAGTCAGTACGTTCACCGTGTAAAAGTTCTACTCGACCATCGGTGAAAGTATAAAACGAAGGAGTCGTGAACCAAATTGCCCTTAAAGACGTAGAGACATGTTTTAGATGGACACTTGATCTTCGACCCTATCAGGTATGTTGGTCCCTGCCAATACAAAACATGCTGTCTCCTGAAAGACCAGAAATTTTTATTTCTTGGAAGAGAGAATTCTTTTTTTTTTTCTTCGACTATGTGGTCTCAATTGAGTCGAGACTTTTCGGTTCCTTAACAACAAACGATTCCTGTTGACTCCTCGTCCTTCAGTCGTGAGTGACACACACACCCCGTCCCGTCACCTCCGGTCACCTCCCGTGTACCAAACTCTATTTCTTGTCTTCCAACCTGGGTGACTAGGTCTTTCATTCTGAATGTCTATTCCCGGTTCTAGATCAACTTTTCACGAAAGTAATACGAGATGTTTTGCAGAGACTTTGAATCGTTTAGGTCATGTTCTCCACTCAAATAATGGGAAGTACATACTTACTTGAGTCTCTAAAGTTTACAGGTAGTCTGTGTAGACTTAGGGTGCATCCCGAGTCCTACGACAAAAGGAATTCGTTAGGATCTATCGAAAATGGATAAGAGGGACGACTGAAAGATTGATTGAATCCTAGACAAAGGGTGTCTCTTAAGTCCCGAAAGAGATACTCTATTTACTATTCTGTGACGAGAAGACGACTTTTATGAGGTCACTTAAGGGTGACAGGTAAAGTAAATTCAATAGATACTAAAGACAAGGACACAAAGGTAAAAACTTTAATCCCTCTATAATTTACGTAAACCCATACCATGTACCTTCTTGAGGACCGTGAAGTATTCATGAGTTAGTTTTCATAATAATAATCTTTTTTATTCTGTGTTGTTTTGAGACACTTTCTTCCCTGAAAATAAGTAAAGTAAGGACTGGTTTGGGGAAATATTTGACACAACTTAGAAAAGGTATCTAACGACTTAGGAAGATTAAGACACTTTCTGACTTTCGTTCATCGAATGTCATAATTTGATAACATATTAATTCGTAAGAAACTGATTAGTAAGAGGACTCTACATTTGATTCCATCTTGTTTTCGTTCAACAAGTGTTTGTGTAATTAAAACATAGAAAGTGTCGAAACACTAGTTCGACCAACTCAAAGGACTTTTCCCAATTATTTTCCTGGAAAAATTCCACAAGAATCTAGACTCTGATTTTAATATCGTACACAATAGTAACGACAAGAAAAAAGAAAAAAAAAAAAAAATCGGTGGGTCATTTGTTCTTTCCATATGCGAATCTACTAGATCTTTTCTTCGTTTTACGTGCAACCGAAAGTGAGTCCCAAACCGATTTTTATATAGTACTGTACGTCCCGTGTCCGTACAGGATCTTTCGAGAGTCCCGTGGTCCCGTCGGTTCACCGTAGAGACCGGCTGGACCGTGATTCTAATGAACTAGCACGGACTCCTCCACCCTCCAGACCGTTTCGGTCGGAACTCATATTTTGACTCGGAAGGTTACAAGAAAGAGTCAGAAAGTACTGGTTTGACTTTATTGTGTCCCCTTTTCGACGGGACACCCCTTCCCCTTTCTCCTAGACCCTAACCTCCGTCTCGACCCTTGACCTACATTAGGGAGGTCTAAGATTACACACTACCCCTAAGGAACAAACTGTTCAGAAATAATTTAAAGGGGTACGTGTCGTGAGACCGACCATGTTTCCCCCTACCTTTCTACGTATTTCGTAACAGAAACAGGAGTTCCTTGAATGTCCTATTCGAACGATAAGACGTGACAGACTCTAGACTATTTTACCGAAAGTTCCCCTTTTTCGTCATAGTCCAAACAATCCGTGCACCAATCCTTAGAGAGTACGTTATGTTCGTTGGTTTTTGTTGGTTTGACCCTTGAGACATAAAAATATTGAAAGTACATTTTGACGAGATTTTAATTTTCAAATAATTCTCAAAACTCTTTTTGTTGGTTTCTTTGTCTTTTTGTTAGTGTAAAGAATACATTTTATTGTAGGTTTTTCGTTTAGTGTTTGGAAGGTTTTAAATCATTCATGGTTCTGTGTAGAGATAACATTCGAGTTACGGAAGAAAAATCTAGTTGGTAAAGGGTCGATTCTTCAGAATATGACTGTCGAAGCCCTCGATGTGGAAGAGTGTCAGAAGGAAACCGGATGTACCACTAAGAAGGTCGTTAAATCGACGGTTTCCGGAATTGAGTGAAACGGGACATTCGTCTCCGACTCTTTTTAAGAACACCTATCCATATGATAAACCCTATAGTAATTTTCCTCGTTCTTACTCCCTGTCCTACTTTTTGTCCCGTCCTCCTTTGTCGTTATGTTCTTAGTCAACATCTCGACCGGTAACGACACCCACAAATCCCTACTACCTCCATCTGGGCAGGTTCATCGAAGTCCGACACGAAGAGTCCTGTTTCTCCCCCCCGTAAATAGGAACCGAAGGATAGGCAACCGAAGACTTAAATGACCAGTTCCCCGGGCGTAGACGGTCGCCACCTGAAAGACTGTGAGGTAAAAAGGACAGAAATTCCCGTAAGTCGGGAAGTCGTAGTCTTTTAAGACCCCGTCCTTTACTCCGGTTGTACACGTGTCTCGGAGGGATTTGACGGGGTGATCACCGGTAAGGTCGTTGTAAACCCTAATTGTATATGTGTGATGATATGTATTTTAGCCTCTTCCGTTACCGTTGGGTGAGGTCATGAGAACGGAGTTTTAGGGTACCCACCTCTTCGGACCATCCGACGTCAGGTACCCCAGCCCTTCTCAGTCTGTGCTGACTCGCTGAAGTGAAAGTGAAAAGTGAAAGTACGTAACCTCTTCCTTTACCGTTGGGTGAGGTCACAAGGACGGACCTCTTAGGGTCGCTGCCCCCTCGGACCACCGGACGGCAGATACCCCAGTGTCTCAGCCTGTGCTGACTTCACTGAATCGTCGTTGTCGTCGTCGTCGTATATATTTTATCTATTGGTTGTTGCTGGATGACATATCGTATCCCTTGAGATGAGTTATAAAACATTATTGAATGTACCTTTTTCTTAAACTTTTTTTCTTACTTATATATATATATTGACTTAGTGAAACCATATATGGACTTTGATTATGATGTAATATTTAGTTAATATGAGGTTATTTTAATTTTTTTCTTCATTATACTTAGTGGTTTTTTATTATTATTCATTTTAGAATCATAAAATACTTTTGCTTTAGGTGTAAAGATTTAAAATAACTTTTCGACTTTCTAGATTGTTGTGATCGGGACTTAAGGGTTTCCGTGGTTTAGTAGTCTCGACTCTCCGTGCCGGACCTGTATTTATTAGGTTTAGTCCTGTCAGAGGTGGTACTGTGTGTCCACTTTTGGGTCGGACGAACCCGGTACTAGAATGGAAGGGACACTCACAGCCCAAAAGTTGGAATAAACTTGATAAGAGTCCGAATTACTGATAAGTTTAGTTTTTCGTCCATCCTTGGGTGACAGTTGTAATGAGAAGGAGTGACCGAAGTGGGAAGTGGTATGTACATTGGACGGACAGAAAGGAGACTCCCCTCCGAAGTCAAGTAGTACTGCCGAAACGGTGACTTCTACCATCTAGTTACCTGTGCTAATTAACTGATACACGATGTAAGATTCGGTCCACGAGTTTAATTTGGACACAAATTACGAATTGTCTTATATACTACCCTTCGTCCTCAAGACCTCCTTAGGTCAGGGGAATCAAGAACATTGAACCTTGTCCCTCTGGGACTGTAGTGTCTTGGATACTATTTATTCTGTAGTAGTTTATCGACGAATAATTAAACTAAACCTTTATACTACATTACATGAGGACCGACATGTCATAAATACTTACTTTCGGGAGATTCTTAATCCTTTTTTGACCTTAATCTCCGAAGACGTACTTTTCACTCTAAGGTTCAGTGATACGATTCATGATCCGGGACATTCGAACTTTACGATAGTCGACAGTTTCTTTGACAATGAAAGACATCACACAGGAACAACGCGAGTTAGGAAACTCTACAAAGTAAATCCATTTTCATGGCAAAATTTTTATGACTACGGATCTAGGTTTGGTCGCAGAGAGGGGACGAGGGGACGGTCTCTAAAACTAACTTGACCAAACCCACACCCCTGAAAAGTTTTGAGGGGTCTTCTCCGATTACTCACCGGTGACCAGGTCTCTGTCTTTACTGTACTCCCCCACCGGGGTGAACGACGGGGGAGTGACGAGTCGATCCTGTAGAGGCGTGAGACGACCTTGGAGGGACGACAAGTTAGAGACCCGAACACTTCGTGTTTCACAATTGACCCAGTGGAGGTCCGACCCGAAAACGTTGCCCATCTCTACCCCCAATCAGACACTTGTAAGTGACTTAACGGTGACACTTGATTCCTTGTAAACTAGGACTCCGACGATCCACCAACCCTTGGAAAAATTTCAGATATCACAGGGGACGTAAACGTCAGTAAAACTCTCCCTAAAAACCCTCGATACCTATAAATGGAACGTCAACTGATACACACACACAAAAAAAAAAAAAAACTCCTGTAATTTCATTGTCAGAAGAGAAGACAGTTACAAGGTCGATATCGTTTATCTAGGTATCTTTGTTTAAATTAGGTGACCTTAATGAGAGATTTATTTAAGTTGTAAAACCAAGTGTCTCGACGTTTATTTAACTGACGAAATTAAGGGGTATACACCTCACCTGGACTTGACATGTTCCTGTCTGACTCTTCGAGGATAATACATCAGTTCCACCGGTACCTGCTCCCCCTTAACTTTTCCTTCGTGAAGTTTGATAAAAATTTTATTTTACGTAGGGTGACCCTGTCACTGACGGGTTACGGATGATAAGTCTTTAGTCCCACTTGTTTCTCTTCGAAGTGTAAACCACCAAGACCGGTTTCTTTTTCGAGACCTTTTTCCTCCTCTTATTGTCCAGGTCGATTCTTATATTGTCTCAGGGAGACTGAAAAGAGACACATCCAAAAAAGAAAAAAAAAGGGGTCTTTCTAGAAAGGTAGGATCTCTTTTACACAATTTCTATTAAGAGTACCATTGAAACCATTTTATAAGGTTAATAATATTTTCCGATAACTTGTAATAATTTATTCAGACACAACGTGAATAAAAATTATAGAAACACGTGTGAGCCATAAACAAGACTACCGAGGGTCGTCTGTAAATAATGATTTCGTCTAGACTGAACTCCAACTCACCTTTCCTTTCGTCAGTCACACCTTCCTTAAAACTCATTGAACCACCATACTACCTTAGGCCGACGTCGTTTTACTCTTCCGAACACTTTATATACACGGTTAATTCTTTACTTACACTTAAGTGCCACCGGTCTGTGGTCGGGGAAGGGGAAGTATACAGGGATCTCTACGAAGACCTTAACGATGTCGACTTTTAATTTAATATTTGGATTTTGTACTGTGACTTTTACCTCACAGAGGAAACTATTATAGCCGTACTACTAAGTACTCACCCACCCGGTCGTGGGGAAGACTTGAGTCTCACGTTCCGTAGGACTCTGTCCGTATCCGTTAATGGGGTGGAGAGTGTCACTGCAAAAAGATTTTGAAGACCAGACTTAATATAGGACGGTGGTTAGTGTCACGTGGTTTCCGAGGGATGTGTATTCTGTATCATCCAGGGATGTCTCTGTCCTGACGTCATGCATCGTGGTCGGATCTTTTCGGTTATGTCGTAACCTAACAGTTATGCGTCTTTTTCGTTTACCGTCACTTAAAGTTGTATCCACGCAGTTTCATACAACGTCTTTTGAGAACGCTCAACCGTAAAGTGTTGTACTCTAAACTATAGCAGTATGGTCTGTCTATGTGTTGGGTCTAAAGATTCGTCTAAGGAAGACACTCAGTACCACGAAATTTAAGAAGAGTAATCCTGTCCTTTGTTTGGTGATTACCTTTATTTAAGAGAACAGAGACGGAGGTACTCAGTCTTTTGCCGTGAAACAAAACTTCTCTTTTTCAATTTTAAAATGTATTGGAGGACAAGGAAGACGGAGACATTGAGGCGAACGGGAAACGTTTCAGACCTAGTATATCCAGTGCATCCGAGTCTTTTACCCCTGAATGTTATGACCCTCGACTTCGAATAGAGTGAGTGGGAGCAGGACGAGAAACGTTAACGGGTCGGGGACGTTTAGACGAATTAGAATACGGACAGGGACATTTCCAGTCCGTAAGGGGAGGGGTAGAACTGACGACAAGGGCGTGTACACTTTGGGGAACCAAATTTGGTCGGATAATCGTCGATCACAACGGGTGATATCAGACAGATATTTTTGAGATATTGGGGAACCAAGTCCCAGTCTCAAACCTCACAATTAAGGAGACCCGGGCGGTCACATTATTTGAACTCAAGAGGTTACGAGGCTCACACCACGAAGCAAAGAGTTAATGACCAAAGACGTTGTCAAATAGAGGAATAAGTACCCCCAGGATTGAAGGTACACGGTTTCAAAGACTCAGTGAGTAATTCTCCATTGCTGTTGTTCTCGTCGGTACCTCCCGGACACCTTTAGTCTTCCGACTCGAAAGAAGTATCTCCCCTAGACTTCCTCTGATCTAGTACCCTACTTATCTAGACCTTGTCCGTCCATCTATAAGTTGTTCCTTCCTCATCTGTGTCCTTTCAAGACCAATCAAAACGTTACCGTTGTGGAAACTCCCAGGACCGTACATTGTATTCTCTGCTGTCTCTTCCTGTCCACAATTCTGTTTTTCGTCGGTACCGTAGACATCGTTTAACTTTGGACTTACCTAACCGACACCCGTGTGGTAAGTTTACAGATTACGTTAGACATCCGGTTTGTTTTGTGTCCTCGGTTCGTACCGGACACACGTGACTGAAACACTGGAGACTAGATCCCCCATATTACCTTCTGTTCAGCAACATCACCTTACCCTTTATATTATCCACAACAAAATAAATAAAAATGGACCTTCCTTACGATTCAGTTCAAATCTACCTGAGTCATCTCATAGATTTCCTTATTAAAAAAAGAAACAAACGAAGGTAAGAGAAACGTCCTAGAAGGACAGATAATAATGGACACAAGTGTACACTCGGGTAATAAAGACGAGAAACATGTAAAAAAGAACCGACTAGTGTGGTTTCACTTTCAGTGAGCTTGGCCAGTCTAAGAAACGTTGGGGCACCTGACGTCGGACGGTCCGAGGAGACAGGTACCTTAATAGGTCCGTTATGACCTCACCCAACGGTACGGGAAGAGGTCCCCTAGAAGGGTTAGGTCCCTAGCTTGGGTCCAGAGGGTGTAACGTCCGTCTAAGAAATGACAGACTCGGTGGTTCCTTCGAGTTTCGCAAGGGTCACTGTTAATCGTTTTGATTAATCTTACCGACGAATTAAAGAAGTGTTTGTAGAGAAGACATCGTCAAAAATCCGACCTAGTGTGGTTCAAGGTAACTTAATAAATCGACAGTAGAGGAGTCAGAGATAGGTCGAGTTTACAGAGTCGCCTTAAAGTCTCAACATGTAAGTTGACAGATAATCTGTGACTGTACACACACCGGACTCCCGTGGAGTTTAAGTTTTCCAGACGTCAATATGTAGGATAGACTTGGATGTTTGTCGGGTAGGAGTCACTACTCGTCCTTGTACGTCAGTCAACGGTATAGGTCTTTGAAATCACTACAAGAACTGAGATGAAGGAAGGGACTGGAACGAACAGGGTGATCAACGGTCCTTTATAACTAAAGTATAAGAGTCGTAGGAGAACAAAAACGATCAGTTCAAAGGTTAACCGTCTTTACTTTATATGTGAGTCCGTGCACGAGTTTAGACCATACTCAAGGACTAAATAAATCGGTTATTCTCTTTTACTCGTTACACAACACCAGTGTGTCTCCCCGTCGTCTGTTGTGTATTTAGAAAAAGATACAAAAGAAACGGGACCTGGGTATACTCCATGAGACAACAACCACGGTAAGAAACGTATCTGTTTGGATTATTCTGACTCTTTTTGTAAGTTTAAAAATATTATGGTATAAAAATATACGACCGAATACAACGGTAACGTCCTTTTGAACTTCATTGTTAAACTCCGTAAAGGTGAAATTCCCCTATAAATGTTTGTAGCTAGAAAAGACTACGAATTTCATTAGAACCGTAGTCCTTCCGTTATAAGAGAAACGTCCTCTTGTATCGTCAGTTACGGGTTCTCTTGGTCTAATCATACGGACGGAGGGTGAACATATCCCAGGAATTTCAGTTGGTAGAGACAAGGAGTTGTTGTAAAGAGTCTAGTAGAGACAATAGGGTCAAATCCCGTACTCCGCGGGAACGGATTTGTTTTGTGTCGGAGCATGTGGTGGAGTGACTAATAGAACAAAGGGACATTGTATGAGGTAGCTGACTTCGTTCGTATTAAAGAGACTTTACGGAAGTCCTTGGTCAAAGAGGGAAGGTGAGGTAGAGGATACAGGGGTGCGGTGTAAGTCGATTGGACTTGAAGAAGATATAGAAACCTTGTTGAGTAGAAACAGTGTAGGTCTATAAATCTATGCAATATAGAAAACGGACTTATGAGAAAGAACGGAGAATTTAGTGGATTGAGGAGGAGTAGGAAGTTCTCGTGCTTCCTCACGGTGTTAAAGACTCTAGGGACTACGTGTTAAGACCCACTCTATGGAGGGGTGTCGGTAAATTATACAACAAAACGACAAAAATAGTCTAGTTTAGATCAAGACACAGATAATATAAAAAGGAGAAATCCTAACACTTCAAAACACTCCAATCACCAGTACAAACGGACTAAGTAACAACTCGTGGTATTGAATTGTGTCAACGGAGTACCGATGAAGAATTTTTATTCCGTTACAAAATCTTTGTGGTCTGATAGGTAATATGTTTTCTTTGTTTTTACAATCCCCTTTCTGATTCCCGCTTTCCGTTGAATTTGCCACTTCGTCTCCCTGTTATAACGTTACAACCTTCGAAGGGTACCCAATCCTTCGAACCCTGATTTTATTTTAATTCTTCCTATTGCCAGTGCTATATCACTTCTAGTTATATCTCTTCGTTCTTTTTTTCTCAGAATCTTCTGAGATGATTCTCCGTTTACAACACTTTGGTAAGGGGTTTTGACCCCAAAGTCACCCCCACCCCTCTCCGCCGTCCTTTGTCTATAACTCCTTTTCTGTTAATGCAAACTGTGTACTAAAAAATTCTTTTTATAAGGTTTCCGTTAACCTTTTCGTCTTTACCTCGAACGCTTCTGGTGTGCACAAAGTATGAACTCACGACGATCATAACCCCTGTACCGCTATAAAGAATGGATACAGACTATAGTCCTGTAAATAAACGATATATCATAATTGCGGTAGTCCGGATCCTCCATGAGTGGTATTCGGTGGAGGTCCATATCCTTTCGGATTCGGGTTCTGCTCCGGTTGACTCCCATCTCACTGTCTCCGTACTCGTACGCAGGGCACGGCCCGGGTGGACTCGGAGGCGATCCTTACAAGACGACTACTAACGTTTTCTGCCGAAGGTTACCACGATGGGTCCCTTCTCTAGACTCTCACCGCAATAGTTGTCTGTAGAAATTTATAGAGAGCTCGCATTTCGGTTCTCCTCCTCCTTGTTCTGTGCTATTCACACTCCGGTCTACATGAAGACCTAAGAGGTTGCTACATCCTGTTTCGTAGACTACAAACGTATTCAATTGAAGGCAACCCTATAATGGGATGAAAATGAACATTGACTTACTCAGAACTCTTTCTCTTCGACACTTGTGACTGTAATATGATTGTTCCGACAAAATTTCCTCTACGGCACCTCTTCTTTCTCCCCTGCAGTGTTCACTTTACCTCTTAATGGTACCCCCCTTCTCTTTCGTCTTTTTCCTTTTGTTAAGTCTCTTTCAATCTAGACTTCAACTTCCATTTTAACTGTTATCCATTAATGACTTTCTTCTTGTTAACCCTCTGTCCTTCTAACATTAGAATCTTCCCGTCTCTGATAGTTGTTACTTTTAGGTCTTTTCGAGTGGAGACGTTTACTGTTCCTGAAGCTTCATAATGTACATCGTACTACTCTTACTTAAATAAGAGTAGGTCTCTAATATACATATTTTAGAAGAACATTAAATTTGGGCAAGGAGTCTAAATGTACGGTTAATATACGATATTTTCCGTGTAGACAATTTTATAACGTAGGTTACGGTGACAGAAGCTCGTGAAAAGACAAGAAAAGAGATGAACATTTTGACAGACTGATCGTCGAGATGTCACATAACCGTAGTCGACTGTGAACAATCTACCATAGAAAGTAAGGAAAGATTTTTGTCCCTTTATTAGACACTCAATACAAGTAGAAACCCTCGTTTTACATACCACACAACCCCCCAGGTTGTCGACCTTCTCTTAAAGACCGAAGTTCTTCGATCTTGATAACGTTCAGTGTCCTTTGTTTGGATTCGTTCCCCTTTTCCTCTAGACACAACGTGTGTAATAGCATTCCAGTCTTTCTCCTGCTAGTGGTGAAAACGAACGATCTTCTAATTTTACTATCATTAATATTGACAATCGTACATAAGTCGTGAATAATTGTCTTTCTATTGTCGGTGTCGTACTATTTACGTAGCAGTTTCCTTTCCCAGGGTTATTAGTATAACCACCTTTGCAAATATTCATGTCTTTCATTCTGAATTCTGTCAGATGTAAGAACTTACCCTAGTTCCAGTGTGACGAGTTTCTGTAGCTGTGACTCTAAATCTATGTCAAATTGAGCTCCAGACGTTGATGAGAGGGTGTACGGAAAGTCTACTTCGTTATTCGTAAACTCAATCCGTCGTTCTTCTATTGTATAGTAATAGATAACTTTACAATATTTAAGAGAAAAAATTTCACAAAAAAAAAAAATTTCGTTGTTGTGCTGTCATTCTTCATAACTATTTTATAATAAGAGTCAACTCCATACTTTTCTTCGGGACGGATCCCCATCTTCTTATTTACCTTACGTTAGAGGAATTCGATGACTAGTTCAGAAGGTCTATAAATAGTTAGTTTGAAAACTTGTGGGGATTTTACATTTTCAAATAGTAATGTCCATTTAATTTTCCGATCCCAAAAGTTTTATCTTGGAGTTACCACGAAACCCGTGTCACCTATTCATTGATGTAATTCTGTTGCTATATTTGTCTTTACGGGTATGTAAAGGTTACATGAAGTTATCAATATTATATGTAATTGACTATCCCATTGGCGAACTCAAATGCCCAAGCACTCAAAAATCTAGTAATTTCTTTCTTTTTCTCTTTCTTTCACTTCAGCGAGTCAGCACAGGCTGAGAAACGCTGGGGTACCAGACATCGGATGGTGTTAGGAGGTAGGTACCCTAAAAGGTCCGTTGTCATGACCTCACCCAACGGTAAAGGAAGAGGTCTCTTAGAAGGGTTGGGTCCCTAGTTTGGACCCAGAGGGTGTAACATCCGTATGTCAAATGGTAGACTCGGTGGTCCCTTACAATTTCAGTACTATACAGTTTAATGTGTCTCGTTTTTACATAACGGGTTTAATTTCTAGTATTCTCACTTTTGACCAAATGTTATACGGTTTTAGTTTGGATCAGAGTTTACGGATACGCATACACAACTACATAAAAATTTCCCAATCAGTTCAATAAAGATACGATCTAGACTACCTCTCTTCACTACGTTCGTTAGAAAGTTTTACGGTTAGAAGGGGGCTAAGAAAGAAGTTGGAACTGGGTTTGTCTGTCGGATTTCATGTCTCTTTCTTAAATTAGAACCGGGGGAGAGTTCTCCGAACGTGATGATTGACCTCTCCTTCCGACAAACTCCCTACTCGTCGGACCACCTTGAGAGACCATACGACCCGGAACTGATATCGGGTCTTTGAGACAAACGGATTCTTTATCATGAATCTCTCCCTGGGGAACGAACCAATCATAAGGTCTTACTCTCCACCACGTATTTTCACTACTGGAGCCCCTCCCGTCTCTTAGTCACGACTGATCGGACCGTTAGTATAACTGGGACCTTTGAAAAAGGATGTCCTCACCCACCACCTTTCCAGGACATCCTTCCTTCCAAAGGTTCCTCAGGTCCTATGAACACGTGTACCTCCCCTCGCCCTCTCTTGTCCTTAGATCTAGTCGTCACGACGACCACCACCTCGAGTAAGATCCAAGGTAGTTGGAATCTCTAATGTCAAGGATGCGACTCTTTTTCACACACAACTGTGGATTTTCCAAATATGTAACTTAAAGTGTGGGAAACTGACTCCGACTTACAGACCAAAAGTAACCAAATGAATAAATAAACTCTTCATGAGTTTGCGTAACCAAAATTTTGTATCGAGAACTGAGGTTGAAGGACATACCCTTTGGACAGAGATCATGAAGGATACAAACACTGGAACCTACTAAAGAAATTAGAGGGGTACGGAACGAAAGGATTAGGTCTTTATTTGCCTGATTATTATCATGGGTGAAATGTTATAATGACACTTATAATTGGCTCGATGATATTTATTTCACGAATCTACCCGTGGACTACTTCTTTCAGAGGTACTGACAAATCGGTAATGAGAAACCACTAATAACAACAACGATAAGTTGTATAGACTTCTGACATATTATTAGGTCCACTTCATGTCATAGTCTGGTCTCGGTCTTCGTGTATTTATACGTTTTCGTCTCAAGTGTAGATTGAACTCCGAGAATTCGGAGTCCTCCTACAGAACACATAGTGTGACGAGATTGTGGGATTGAAGTCCCAGGTTTTGCTGTTCGACTATGTTGGACCGACTCTTGAACCGACTGGACATAATAAGTTTCACCGTAGATAAAGTGTCTAGTCCGACCCTGACCCAAACGGGTCCCTAGTCTGATGACCAGTGAAAACAGTCCCCGTAATTGAAAGTCTGGTGATCCTACGATAAATCACGTCCTAATCAGTAAATGATTAATGAGGTCGCCGGTGTCTGGATTCCAGTCAGTAAAGGAGGGAAGCGTGGTCCTCTTAGGTTGTATTATCTCCGGTCTGTCCATTAAACGTAACAGAGAAGAATCCTCTCTGGGTGTCCTCTTCCTCCGTCCTCCTCCTAAGACACAACTTTCGTTCGTTTCCTCAAAATGAAACTACCCGTAAAGGTATTCGAAGAGTCCCCTTGAACACCGGGTAGCAAGGACGACCCTGGACCGTCCAAGAGTGTAAACTACGAACGACGACCGGTCGACCCCTTTGGTCTGTTCCAGACTGGGGTCGGGGATTAGTGAAGATGATCGACCGTTCAGAAAAGGGGAGACTCGTAGACCTCTCAGTAGGCTGACACAAACGGTTTGAACGAACGTTCACTCTTCGCACAAACAAAATACTAGTGACAGAACCCAAAATTTATTCTTATGGCATCCTCTACTAGGGCGAGACTAGGAACGATTACATGGAGATCCGATTATTCACGACTCTACTAGGAGGAGAAACTAAAGTACTTATTCTTTTATTTTACCCTTTACGTACTGTAAATTTTTTTTAATAACAATAATGACTCACATTTTAAACAAAATTGGGAGAGACCTCACCGATTCAAAGTGTGACTTTTACGAACCGTCTAACATAGAGGACAAGGAGGAGAGGAATTTATACACGAATAAATGAAGGACGTCTCAAGTTAAAATCTTGGGTAGTTTCATCTAGGTGAGTCTGACTGATGTAAAAGTACGTATTTAAGTATCTACAGAAGTCTTCCTTAACGTGAACGTATACGTTTATGAAGGTTACGGAAAAGTAAAGATGAAAACCGGACGTGTCAAAAATTAAGTACGTTTGTGTAATGTGTTTGTTTATACCCGAGTTATTGTTGTGTTCCGTACACACTTAACAATTAACGTTTCGCTTCCCAAACTATACCGGTTCGCTGAAAGTAATAATAGTTACTTCTCCTTGTTCTAATTTGTCCTTCTTATTTCCATATAAACTTTTATTTTAGGGTTCGTGAACCAAAGTAAAATACATTTATAATTATTCCCTTTTCCACTGTCCGTTTAGGTGTCAAGTTGTTATTAGACCCTAGATGTCAAGTCACGTGTTACTAGTCTTCGGTCCTGTGTGGAAATTACTCTGAATCCTTCCTCTCCGGTGTAAAATCGGGTCTTAGTACTCTTTGTTTTTGTATATGTTATTATAGTATTTCTTTTGTTTTTTGTGTTGTCTTTTACCTTCCGACAGTTGGAACAACTTACACGTAGTGGAAAGTTTTATAGAGTCAGAACATACTCTCTGTGGGGACCTTCGTTGTCCGTCCATAGGAGTCAAAAGTTTAACCTATCAATTCGGAAGGGAATTAATTCGACACTAAGGAACCCCAAAAAAAAACAAAAACAAAAAAGGATTAAAGGTGATGTACGTGAAACTCCAGCTCACTCTTGAATTGTTTCATTTTGTGAACAACTTCAATGAGTGTCTAGTTTCTGTAGACTATGTCTCGTTAAAAGTTCGTTGGGAGGAGGGGAACAAACGTTACACAAAGTAAATGTACGTCAATTGAGTCTTTTATTCTCACTTCTAATTTATTGTTCACGCAAGACGTTCCCAGATGTTTCCGTCATCTCTATTTTAAAATTGACAAAGAGGTGACTAAGACACCTTACAAAATAATTTATATTTTCCACTTCGGTCCGATTACCTCCTCGTAAACTCTTGTACAAAGAAGGGACCACCGAGTCTCCAATTTCGCAGACGGAGGTTACACCCTCTGAACCCAAGCTAGGGACCCAGTCCTTCTAGCGGACCTCTTCCTTTACCATTGGGTGAGGTCATAAGAACGGACCTCTTAGGGTACCTACCTCTTCGGACCATCCGATGTCAGGTACCCCAGGGTTCTCAGCCTGTGCTGACTCGCTGAAGTGGAAGGGAAGGAAGGAAGGGAAAAAATCTTGTTAGTGACTTAATATCGTCTACATGTATATATAATGTATATTCATCACAAAAGATTCTTTATTTGTTTTCTGATTCATTTGATTCGATTCCTTTAATTCTTTGGTCCTTACCTTAAACTTCGAAGATATCTGACTTACAAACACTGAGAGGTTTTAAAATATACTTTTGATTGGGAGTTTCCATAAACCTCCACCCCGAAAACCCTCCATTTACTTAATGTTTACACCTTGGGAGTATGTATCCAAATCACGGGACTATTTTCTCCGGGGTCTCACAAAGGAACGGGAGAAGTCGACATACTCCTGTGTCCTGTTCTACCGGTAGCTACCCGGTCCTTCTGTGAAGAGTCGTCGTGAGTTTAGACGATCCTGAACTGGAATTGGAAGGGACGAAGGTCTTGACACGTTTGATTTAAAGACAATAAATATTCGGTGGTCAAGTGTCATAAAACAATATCGCCGGACTTTCCTTATTCTGTGTCGATCCCATATATTACTTCTTAATATAATCAACGTTGTAAATGACTGTCCCTGTCTCCTGTTCTTGATATCTGAGTCACACTTGTGTACTACGTTATTTGGTCGTCCAGCTTGGGACCGTGACGTCTCACGGGGAAGGACCACGTAAGTGACGTCAAAACGTACAGGTGACCATTAAAACGACTCTGAAATACATTTACTGTATATCCCGCTCCGACCATGTGTTTCGCATTCTGGACCTCGGTCGGTCAGTTGGTCTGTGTGACGGAGAGTTATGACACGGACTCAGGTCCGCAAGTATGTAAATGTCGTTGAGTAGTGTTCACTATTGTTTTAAAGGGTACCTATCACTGATTCTTCTCTTACGGTTGACAGTCACGAATCCTACTTTTGTAAGAGGAGGGGTTTCTTTATTTTTGACATATTCTTTTAATACAAATCCCCTTTCGTCCACACCCTTAATATGGTCACCTTAACCTTAACTAGATATGAACTTTTGTAATTTTTGTACACATTGACTCTTAATTGTGGTGTATAAAACCCCCGCCCCTCTGTCTTTACTTTATAATAATATACCCTCCCCTCACCTCTCTCTAAGTTTATACAAAAATAGTAATATGTTGAACAAGTTTCTCTTATATTGACTCTTCGAGTTACACTCATCGTCCTCTTTAGACTTGAGAATCTCCGAACACAGAGTCAAAGTTCCTCTTATCAAATTTTTAGTGTCTATTAAGGTACAAGGAACCCTGGTGCTAGGTAGTACCAGTGTCCCTATAGGGAGTACCTCGGTTCCCAGACGAGAAACAATGTAGACTAGTTTTGGATGGGACCATACAGAGGTTTTCATTGGTTGTTTGACAGTTTCTTAACTTCACAGATCCCGTCTTCTCCGGGAAGACACTAGACCTTAGACTGTACCCACCTGTTCTTCTAACAAGAGAATTTGATTTGAACTTACCTCTGAACTACGTCCGGACGAAACGAGGGACAAAGGTGGTTGGAGTCAGTAGCTACTCGTTGTCACGTTCGTTCATTCTGTCGAGCCTGGGAGTCACACCAGTCGAGGTGGATGGAACAGCACCCTTGAGCAGACTGAGGGCCACTTGCTCCAGACACTGAGCCAAGGGTATCACGTAGGACGACAGCACTAGTATCCGGAAGTCTCAGAGCGACCTCGACATCCTGAAGACACACCCGTGTGCCGTCAGAAGTGACAGGTCCCTCCTCGAGCACATCGCTGTGAGAAACGGTGTGGCAGGGGACCAGTCTCTCGCCACAGCGGCCAGAAACTGTAGGTAATAGAGTCTAGACCGTCTTCCGACTACGAAAGACTTCTCAGTCCGGCCCCAAACCCGTGAACAGTGAACCGGTGGATTTTTGTAGTGTCCTCTTTTTGAGTCTGATACTAAGATTCTTAATGACGGAAGACAAGACTAAGTACGAAACTGAGTCTAGTTTTACGTGTTTCCGCTTAAACCAGTCGCGACGAAGTAGAGAAGACGTTTGCGAATTACATGTGAATTTGTTAGTCGGATTTCTCTTAGCAAGCTGCGTCATTTAATTAAGGACACGATAAATTGATTTATCTAAACTCCCCTTTTATCATCGTTTTATTGAGTATAAAACTAAAAGATATACACACTTCTGCTCTCCATTCAGACAGTGGGATTGCTTTCTAGAATGATACTTCATCAAGTCTCATTTTGACTAAAATACACTGAAATTAACGAAAGAGAAAAACGACGACTTCCTGACCCCTTTTTTTGTGGTCTTAATTTATTTATGGTTAGTTTATTTCTACATTTTCCGTATTTATATACGACTATTACGAAAATTACCATGGTCCAGTGTAACCTGGTTGTATTTTAAACGGACCGACCCATACCTCTTATTGTTATATTCCGTAAGAACTGTTCGTCAGAAGGAGACTAAATAAATTACTCGGAAGTCATTTGAGGACTAGACCAAATAGAAGAACCGTTTAGACTAAGAACCTCTTTGGACCAGAAAAGGGATCAGTGGACGGTTGTCCTGTAGAACGAGTGTCTCCCGGTTGACCGTGTTGGTGTACCGATAGTTGGATCCGGGTGGGATCACAGGAAAAAGTGTCGACCTTATAGGTGACACCTTTTCTTTTTACCCCTTCTGGTGACTTACGTTATCCATTCAACTACCTTTCTTCGGAGCGGTTGTATACTAAACCGTTGGTCCCTCGGGGTGTCGAACTGTGGGCCCTGGATCTTTACATCTGTTTATAGTGAGTCTTTTGAGATCGAAAGACGGCTCGTTTATTCTAGTTTTACGAATCTACGGAGGTTCAAGGTTTACTATCCGAGAATAACTAAAGTAGCCGGTACGTTTTATCGGACCTGGTGTCCCGGTCCCGGACCTGTCTTACCTTTTTGTGTTTAAATTAATTTTACCGTTTATGTTGGGTCTTGGTCACATTACTAAAAAGAGGTCCGAAGATTACGAGTGACAGAGGAGTTATACAGTCTTACATGAACCCCTCATCTAGATATCAAACCTCGGGGAGACGAGAAGAAACCAATAAATGGTGTGACGTTCCCCTACGAACACATATGGTTCCCTGATCGGATTTACACGTCGTTACACCTTCCGTAGTCGAGGTTCTTTCGTCTTCAGTTCAATAGAGAAGGAACAGGAAAGTATGGTTCTCAAGGAAGACCTAGAGTCTTTGGTAGGATTAATTCTGATAAACACATATCATAGTTTGTAACGGACATTAGAACTTATGGAAACAAACTGTTGACCGTAATTCTCCCGTATAGACACCATTTGTAGTTCGTCTCAGCTCGACAACGGTGTCAGTGAATATTTTTTGAATTTAAGAGTCAAAGGACCTCGGATGTCAGAGACTGAATCCTTCGACTCTTGGAAGAAGCTGAAACTCTCAGTGGTCAGTTCTGAGGTCCTGGACGAATCTCTTGTTTCTACTAGTTGTAATCGTACCTTCAAAACCCCCGACGTGGTTTCTAAGTTCACAGAATTGTAAAAGATATACAGGTTTTTGAAGAGGGAATTGTGGGTTATACACTAGAATTGTAAAATCTTTGGTATCATATCCGACTAATTCTCGTACCGATAACATCAGAACAACCTATAGTTAGAGTAGTACTGGTGACTGATCGGTCCCGGGAACATTTTAAGTCCCGGGAACGTTTTAAGTCCAAGAGTTGGTGACTTTTGTCTTTTATTTATAAATGTCTAATAAATATTTTTAATCTACCCTGTGATACCCTTTCGAGAGTTATACGACGGATTGTGTACCATTCACGAGAGATTCTTCATCCAAAAAAGGAGGAGACTTACTAATTTTTATTTAAGAACAGAATCGACTCATCGACGTTTAAATGTATTCTGTTTCTACTAGTATACTTAGGGACTTTGAGTTTGAAGATTAATATTTATAGTTATGAACTTGATGTATGTCTATTTCCTTCTGAAAGTCACGGATTTCGAGTTGTAAGCCTTTTACTTCTAGTACCGTAGACCAGGGTAGTGAAGTACCCTTTATCTACTCCTTTGTCACCTTTGTCACAGTCTGAAATCAAAACTCCCGAGGTTTTAGTGACGTCTACCACTGATTTCGGTACTTTAATTTTCTGCGAATGAGGAACCTTCTTTTCAATACTGGTTGGATCTATCATATAAGTTCTCGTCTCTGTAATGAAACGACTGATTTCAAGTAGATCAGTTCCGATACCAAAAAGGACACCAGTACATACCTACACTCTCAACGTGACACTTCTTCCGACTCACGGTTTCTTAACTACGCAAACTTGACACCACAACCTCTTCTGAGAACTCTCAGGGAACCTGACGTTCCTCTAGGTTGGTCAGGTAAGATTTCCTCTAGTCGGGACCCACAAGAAACCTTCTTTACTACGATTTCGACTTCGAGGTCATGAAACCGGTGGAGTACTCTTCTCGACTGAGTAACCTTTTCTGAGACTACGACCCTCCCTAACCCCCGTCCTCCTCTTCCCCTGCTGGGTCCTACTCTACCGACCTACCGTAGTGTCTGAGCTACCTGCACTCAGACTCACTTGAGACCCTCAACCACTACCTGTCCCTCCGGACCACACGACGCTAAGTACCCCAGCGTTTCTCACCCTGTACTGACTCGCTGACTTGACTTGACTTCCCACACTTTCACTTTCACTTCAGCGAGTCAGCACAGCCTGAGAAACGCTGGGGTACCTGACATCGGATGGTCCTAGGAGTCAGGTACCCTGAAAGGTCCGTTCTTATGACCTCACCCAACGGTAAAGGAAGAGGTCCCCTAGAAGGACTGGGTCCCTAGTTTGTACCCAGAGAGAGTAACATCCGTCAACGAAATGACAGACTCGATGACCCCTTCGGTGATTCCTACATCCACCACGATTACGATTTTTTTAGATGAACGGTTACGTCCTCTGTTCTACGTTCAAACTAGGGACCCACCCCTTCTAGGGGATCTCTTCCCTTACCGTAGTGTAAGATCATAAGAACGGACCTTTTAAGGTACCCGTCTCCTCGGGCCGTCCGATGTCAGAGTCAAGTCAAGTCAACGAGTCAGTACAGGCTGAGACGCTAGGGTACCTGACGTCGTACGGTCCGGAGGGACAGGTAGTGGCTAAGGGCCTCGAATGAGTTTGAGTACAGGTAGCTCAACCACTACGGTAAGTTGGTAGAGTAGGAGACAACAGAGGAAGAGGAGGACGGAAGATAGAAAGGGTCATAGTCCCAGAAAAGTCTCCTCAGTCAAGAAGAGTAGTCCACCAGTTTGATGACCTCAAAGTCGAAGTCGTAGTCAGGAAGGTTACTTATGAGTCCTGACTAGAGGAAATCCTACCTGTCCAACCTAGAGGAACGTCAGGTTCTCTGAGAGTTCTCAGAAGAGGTTGTGGTGTCCAAGTTTTCATAGTTAAGGAACCGTGAATCGAAAGAAATATCAGGTTGAGCGTGTAGGTATGTACGGATGACCTTTTTGGTATGTATCGATGCCAGATACTCCGACGTTTCTCAGACTGGGTTGACTTGTGGGTGTGTTCCGACATATTCTAACACACGTGATTGTGACTCCTCGATGTTCACAAGACCCCCTCTTCCCAACAGACAAAACTTACATAAAATAGTAAAAAGAGAGGAGACGAAGTGACACTCAAAAATGAAAAATTACAAAAGTCACAAGGATTGAGTACTTTAGGATAGAGGAGATTAAACGTAATACGAAACCTTTAACCCGACTGAAAGATGCACATGTACATACACTAAAATAAAATGTGTATAAAAAATTTTAGTACGAGATTCACCCTCGGATTTCCGAATAATGGATAAATATTTCATGTTCTTTAAATTACAAACCTGTAAAACTGCAGATTAAACCAACGGATCACTAGAAAAGGACGATTTAGAGAGAAAGAACGGATCCAGGAACTATCAACTCAAACAGTCGTTACAGTGGAGGTCTATTTACTATCTGTAAATATATTTTACTCCATTCTTTTACTGTTTAAAATCGGTCCCTTTCGATTAAAGAATCTTTTGACTCGTCTCATATGTCCGACAACCTGAGATCTGTAAAACTTAAATCGGACTAACAATAAATTTTTAATTAAAGGTTATTTTTTCTCTGTTTGGTCGTCTTAAATATAATTTTAGACCCAGGACTCGAATAATACCTTTTAGTGTGTCAGATCTTTAAGGGTGAAGGTTTTGCTAACCTATTCACATGAAAATGTTAAAAAAAAAGGGTGATCCATATCGACTTCTGTGATATAATGATATATATTTTATTGTCATCCTTCTTAGACTTTCCATCCTTATTCTTTGTCTGAATGATCACGGGAGTCCTGGGTTCCTTGTTTTGACACCACTCAAAGACTTTAAAGAAAAACGGGATATATAAAGTAAGAACCTCGATTTCTAAAACAGTTGGGTCTTTGTCGTTATCTGAGTCTGTTATTTTTAAGGTTGTTTTAGGACGACGGAGATCGGTTTCCTGAAACTTCCCCCGTCGGATTGTTCTCTCCTTTGTAAATCTACAATTGGTAGAGTGGGGTCGGTTTATCGTATCCTTTACGTCATCGGGGGTGAGGGTTGAGGTGGTCGTTTTCGGTTCACACCTCGGATCTAAAGGTACGAAGACTCCTTCGTTGTTCGGTTAGGTGGGGCCTTGTCACCAAAGTGTCTTCCAATTCTTCCGTCTATCCTGAAAGTACGGAATGTCCTTCATTACTCCAGTAGAAGAGGAGTCTCCCACGGTCGGACCGGAAGGTGGGAGTGACGCACCAATATTCCACGGTGAGGAGAGACGATCCCATCATATTATCCTCCTGATCACCTCTGAGTCCTGAAAGGAATAAAGGGTCACCACTACTCAGGAAGACGGATAACAACAACCGATAACCACGATCGTCTATAGTACACCCCTCCTCATTACCTCGTGAGGATTGGGATGGCGGTCCCTTGATAGTCACCTCCAGATCACCCCTTAGTCTTGAGGGTTGAGAGGAGGAGAGGGTCTGGGATTGTTCCTTGAGAGACGGGATTTCACGATCGTTTCTGACTCACTTTTTGGACCTGAAAATCCGTTTTCATCGTTACTACTCCATCCTAGGGAGTAGAATGTCTCGTCACAGTCTCCTTTGGTTGATGTTATCTTCCAAATTTATTCTGTATCTGAGAGTATTGTATTATGGAGTTTACAGGTCTAAAGTCTTTTGTTTTGTTTTGTTTTAGATATGGTGGTTCTCGATCTTTCAAAAGTTTCACTTACTTTTTCCAAATGAGTTATCTATGGTTGTGACTCTCCTCTTTCTGCAATCTTAATAAACTGTGTCTAAATTTTTATCGGTAGTATTTTACGAAGTTGTCATTAAATTTCGTGTGAAATTTGTTTAAATTTTTTTTCTTCCAGAGTCGTTTGTTTATCTTCTATGTTTCCTCTGAGGTTATCTTTAAAATCTTCACTTTTAATTTTATCGGTTTTTTTTTTAATTATCTACCCGTGTTCTCTTCTTATTTCTCTATCTTCTTTCCTACTTCCTTGAACTTTTGAATCGTTACCTTTAATGGGTGAGATATGTCAACTAATTTTTTGTTTGATTTCTTCTTTTTCACTTGTCTCGGAATCCCTCGATGGATGTCTTACTCTTGTTTTATGAATTACGAATACAATAGTCTCAGTGGTTCCTTTTCTGATACTTTCTCCCCGTCTCTTTCACGATTTTGTCATCGACTTATGTAGGTTTAAACGTTTGTAAGTTGTACGACTTGTTTGGGGTTTTTCCCATTTCAGTTTACGTAGATGAAATTCTGTAATAGTGTCGATTGAAGACTTTTGAGTTCTGTTTCTTTTAGATCTTCCGTCACTCCTTTTCACTATCGAATGGAAACCCCCTTTCGTTAAACTTACTTTCATCTAAAAAAAGAGTCTGGTACCTTCGTTCTACCTTTGCCGTTTTGTAAAAAGTTTACGACTCTCTTTTCTTCGAAGTTGGGTCTTTAGATCTAGTTCACTTTTGTAGTAAGATCTTACTTTCTCTTCTATACTGTAAGAGTCCACCTACCTTTGATTCTCTGTAATACTGGTCGTCTGGATAAGACTTAATTACAACTTTCATGAAGAGATTTTGTCTTCGCCCCCCCCCCCCCTTTGAGAACCTTTNGACTTAATTACAACTTTCTTCATGAAGAGATTTTGTCTTCCCCCCCCCCTTTGAGAACCTTTATTACTTTCTTTTTTATTCTTTCTTTCTTATATGTACGAATCACTTTTATAATTATTTCTGGTTTCTGAGGGAGGAAAACTGAAAAGGTTTAATGAAAATTACCAACTTCATTTTTAATATTTTAACAGACTACTCCAAAATTATATACATCTCCAGTATAAAGTCTTTACTATAATATTTACTCTTCCCATTTTTCTATGTTTCCCTCCATCCCAAAGGTGTTATATTAACCATTTCACTACTTTCATCATTTTACACTATTCTATACATCCATATTACATTGTAGATTTTTCTGATATTTTTTCCTACGTGAGTTTTTGAGACATGTATTTAGTTATACCTCAAGTTTTTTTGCAAGTTATTTGGTGTCTTTTCATCCTTCTTCTTTTCTCTTTTTACTTTTTATCTTGTTCTCCTGTTTATCTTTTGTTTGTCATTTTACCGTATTAATTCGGGATTTTATTGTTATTAATTAATTTACATTTACCAGATTTATGTGTTTAATTTTTTCTCTCTAGAAGTCTTACTTAATCTTTTATGTTGGGTGAAGTATAATAGTTACTCATTCATTTAAATTTATATTGTAACGTCCATACAACTTTCATTTTACTTCTTTTTTCTCTATATTTCAATTGTAATTGTTTTTCTTGCGTCCTCACTGATACAAATATAATCATTTCGGATGAAGTATCCGTTTCTTTTAATAGTCTCTATCTTTCCCCGTAATATATTACTATTTTCCTGGTTAGAAGGTTCTTCAACGTTAAGATTTATTATACATGTTTTGTTTTTTGTTTGTTGTTGTTTTCTTTGGGGACGTTTCATATAATTCGTTTTTCATTGTTAACTTTCCTTTTTATATATTTAGGTATTTATCTCAACCTCGAAAGTTATCACCTTAAAGTTGTTGATCTTTTAGTTCTGTCTATGTCTTCTTAGGGTTTTGTGGTAGTTGGTTGTTCGGGATAAATTGCGAATGTCTGATAAGGAGGGTTGTTGTCGTCTAACAATATAGGAATTCATGGGTTCATTGTATCAGACCTAACATTTTGTTTAGAGTTTGACTTCAGTATGTCTCATACAAGAGAATGGTGCTACCTTATTTTGATTTAGTCATTATCTTTCTACTCTTCTTTTATAGATTTGTGAATTTTTGTTGTTAAAAGATTTATTAAGTCCTTGTTTTCTAGTATGTTCTAGTTTTATATGTAATTTTACATCCTTTTTCCTTGATATAGTTTTAAACATTCTTTGACGTTTTTGTGGCGACTCTCTCTTTAAATGTCTTGACTTGTGTCAGTAACCTTTTGTCCTTTTCAGAGTTTAGTTATTAGTTTCGAAGATCTAAGATCATTTCCTTCTTTTATAATTTTGATTTTCACTCTTCCTTCTCTAATTATTTCTTGGTTTAATTTATTTTGACATGTGTATTTTTGTTGTGTCTTCCCGTTTCTTTGACCGACGAAGAAACCCCCTTTTTCAGTTATTTTAACTGTTTGAGACCGTCTCACTGTTTCTTTGTTTCTTCTGTGTACTCTATAGTGATCTACGGAACTACCGTATTTGTTTTAAGAATCCCTCATGAAGTTTCTTTAAATGTTTTTATTTAAACTGTTGTTTCTACTTTACCTGGTTGTTGAGTTTTAGGATTCTGATACTGTTAAGGAGATTATACTTTATAATCTAGTAAACTGATTAAAAAACTGTTTATGTCTTTAAAGTAAACATTAAATTTTTAAGTGTATTTTAGAGTACGGGTCTACTAATGTGACCTGTTAAAGTAGTTTACAAAGTTCCTCTTAATTGTAGTTAAGATGCTTCAGAGAGGGTCTTTGATCTTATCCCTCGTGAAATGTTAAGTAAAATACTTCGATGAATTTGTATTGGTTTCTGTCATGGTTTTTGTTTGTTTTTGGGGAGGGTTTGGTTTCTGGTTATAAAGGGTACTTATATCTATGTATTTAAGAGTAGAATCGTTTATATTCAGTTGTCATATATTTTTATTAATATATAGGACTGGTGTATCCCAAATAAGACCCCTACGTTCCTACCAAGTTATAAAATTTTATAGTCACATAGGTGGTGTAATTTCTTTATTTCTTGTTTTTAATCACTTTCATGTTTCTCATAGACCGTTTTTAGATGTAGACGAGTGCTATTTTTGAGTTTGTTTTTACCATCTCCCTTGAAGGAGTTGAACTAGTTCTCTTAGTTGTTTTTTGGATGTCGATTCTAATATAAATTACCACTATATGATTTGTGAACAGGGGTTCCTGTCCTTACTCCGTACGTACAGCCGAGGGTAGCGTAATGAGTTGTGTCACGATCTTTATCATAAGGTATGTTATTGTGTTCTTTCCCTTTATTTTACGTATGTCTCCCCTAAGGGACCACCAGGTCACCAATCCTGAGACGTAAGAGTGACGGGTCCCGGACCCAAGTTAGGGACCAGGGTGTTCTGTGTGTCGTACCGTTTTTTCTTTTTTTCGTATAATTCGTCCTTCCGTTGTGTTTTGACACGGAGAAATATCTCTTGTACCAAAAGATACTTCTCTTAGGATTTTTTGAACACCTTTTATTCACTCAAGTCATTCTAATATCTTATGTTCTATTTTGTACATTTTTAATTAACTTAAAGTTATATGATCGTACGGCCCCAGGTCGGGGCCAACCTAGGTCCCATAGACTTCACACTGTCGTAGCCGCTTCTCTAAATCTTCCTCTATTCCTTACAACGTCTATTCTTTTATCTCCTCTCTTTCTCCGACTATGAGGAACCAAATGTGTCTTTCGGTTATTTCAGGGTCTGTCAGGCGAGACAAGTGCATCCGGCGTCCACGGGAGGGCCAGAGGACTCCCTCACTTCTGCGTCTCGCGGAAGGGTCAGTCCAGAATCTTCGGGTCCGTCCTTTCACTTGCGTCTCTCGGAGATACGAGGTTCCCTAGTCGGACTTTTTCTCTCATTCTCTCTCTTTCTTTCTTTCTGTGCCCCCTTGGTCCGAAAGTACCTTTGACCAGGACCAGACAGTGAAATAAAAAGTCCCTTCGAAAATATGGAACTGAACATGTATCTCCCTTTACTTTCTACGTTTCAGTATGTCTCAGTCGGGTTTGTAATGTAGACAAAACAGAAATAGTTTTGGTCCTAAAAAAGACGTATGGAAAGGGTATTTGTTACAACACATGTAATAGAAGACCGGAACCTCCGGACACTTGTAAAATACCGGGAGAAAACTAGTTCCGACGAGTTGGTCTTTTGAATAAAAGGGAACTTTACAAAAAAGAAATATAAAGATTGGATACAGTCGGAGTCTTTCATAATTTGTCTCAATGTAAAGAGTACCTCGTTTCCACGTCACTCAATATTGTTTCTTTCATGGTTAATCGAGTTTCCAGACTACACCAATTAAGGTTCCGTTGTGAACAAAAAGAATGTAAGGTTGATACAATTGATTGCGTGAGGGTCCACGTGTCACCTATTCTCTATACCCTTGAATCGTCGTTCATAACCGAGTTATTACTTTAGGATATGGTCGTGATGAGATTATCAAAAATTGAGAAGCTTTCTGAGATATAAAAATCTTACAAAATCCGAAGGGTACTGACAGTGCCAACCCTCCGACACTTGTTAGTATACGCATCGACGTTCTCAGACCTATTTGGACGGTTCGTTTGATCTCTCGGTAGTCTCCCCAAACTTAACTTTGTGAGGATAGTACAGGTTCTCTGCATAATGGATCTCGGGATTCAACTAAAAGAGGTCTCTTTCCACCAGTCCCTATCGGGGGACAATTACAGTCTTCTCAACCACTTTCCGTGTTTTATCATTCTGTCTGTATAAGACCAAAACCCCATCTACGATCTCGTCCAGAGAAGGCGTACTGGAACAGTACCCACCCTAGAGGCCACGACCGAGGACCGTGATCGTTATTTGTGTACCTATGGTTTTAAGTTTGATGTTACGATAGATGTTAAAAGTTTTTTTTTTTTTTCTTTTTATGAATCTACATTTAGATTGTTTTACACATGTCTTTACCATTTGACTTTTCATTTGTGAAAAAACTACTTTCTTTACTTTGAAAAGAACTACCTTCTTTACTTAAGATTGATTTACTTCTCTGTACAACACAAGTACTAAATCTTCTTAGTAATATCCTTTTTTATGATTAAAAGAGATCTGACTATATATGTGACTTTAAGTACAGTTTAAGGTCGTTTTTTAAAATGTCTGTGTCTACTCTAATAAGATTTCAAACATATCTTTTCCCCTCCTTGACTTTATCGATTTCGTTAAAAGTTTTTCTTCACCGTCTTTAGTAGGATGGGTTAAAATTCTGAAGACGTATCGATGTCATTGTCATGAAACACCATAATCGTGTCACTTGTCTGTGTGTTTACACTTAATTTCTCTTATTTTATTTATTAGGTTTATATCTGTGTTTTTAATACCGGTTGTCTTAAAAATTGCTACGTTTTCATTAAGTCACCTATTGTCAGAATTCTTTACCGAAACCTTACTCATCTGTAGGTATTCAAGGGTTTTTACTTTTTTTTTTTTTTTTTTCTTTTCCATAACCGAATCTAAATAAGTTTTTAATTGAATTTTACATAAATAACTGTATTTCACGTTTTAAAATATTTTTCAAAATCTTTTTTTGATATTTTGGAAATCTTATTTTTCCTCTTTTTGGAAATCTGTTATGACTTACGTATTAGGTGTTTTATTTTGTAATTATGTAACTTGAAGTAATTTTAATTTGTGAAGACGAGATATTTTTCTGGGACTATTCTCCGACTTTCTTTGACTTTCGTCGATAAACGTTTGGTATCTCGATTATTTCCTGTATATATTTTTATTTCTTTTATAAAGAGTTTTAAGTTGAATTTTTTTTTAACTAATCTTTTATCTGTTTTTCTGTTTCACTGTAAAGTGGTTAAATAAACTTTCTACAAACTGTAGTAATCGGTAACAACAAATCAGTGATTCGACACAGGTTGAGAAAACGTTGGGGTCCTTGACGTCGGGTGGTCCGAGGAGACAGGTACCCTAAAGGGACCGGTCTTATGGTCCCACCCAACGGTTAAGGAAGAAGTCCCTAGAAAGACTGCATCCCTAACTTGGTCTCAGAGGACGTAACCGTCCACCTAAGAAATGGTGACTGAGTGGACCCTTCGGGTTAATCGGTAATCTCTTTACGTTTAACTCTGATGTTACTCTAATAATGGTGTCTGAGCGGTATTACTGATTTTAATTTTTTTATTTTTTATCACTGTTGTGATTTATCACTGTTCCTATACCTTTTTGGGGAATTTGTGGTGACCGAATCCATATTTTACTGTGCAACCTTTTACCTACCCGTCAAAATTTTTTTGTGATTTACACTTCATCGTATGTTAGGGTATTAACGAGACGACCCATGAATAAGGTGTCTTTGTTTTGAACACAAGTGTGTCTTCGGATATGTACTTACAAATATCGTCTTACAAAGGTGTATTATCGGGGTTTGACCTTTGTTGACTAACATCTGGAGACTCTCCACGTCGTGGTCTTTTCGGTTTACAGGTAGACTCAACCCTAAGACAGTCAAGACTTATGTGCAAGTTACCCACTGACCAATTTGTTTTGAGACCGTATGTGTACTGTCCTTTATGACGAGACATTATTTTCCCTTACTTGATTATATTTGTTTTAGTCCCACTGAGAGATCTCTTATTACGATTCACTTTCGTCGGTTAAGGTTTCAATGTATGAAAACGAGGTAAATATATGATAAAAAGTTTACTTTTTTTTTTATATATATATATCTTTACTCTTGTCTGATTACCAATGGTCCTTTTTCCTTCCTTACTTTCATACTCCTTTTATTAATACCGACGGTTGTCAATCGTTCTCCTTAGACACAACTACCACTACAAGACACAGAACCGACATAGTGACAGTTTTAAGATAACAACTGTAGTGTGATGTCAACACGTCCTATAGTGACAACCATCTTCAACTGATTTTCATGGTATCTACAGGGACATAATGAAGAACTTTAACATGCACTGAGACCAATATTGTTTCTCGAACTAAATTTTTTAAATTAGTCTGTTAGGTCGTTTGGACCCAAGTTTGTGGTAGTACTTTTGTTTACAAATTAAACCCTCCAGTGAAAATTTGACCCATGATACGAGGTTTTGTTATCATCTTCATCATAGTAGAATAGTGAGGAAAACTAAAATATCTAACAGACGAAGTGAATAAACTTTGGGAACGAACCGGTTATATCCAGTAATGTAAACACTAAAACCATGTTTTCTTTTTCTTTGTTAAAACACCAGTAACCTTTCCTAGTGTTACCCTGTCAATATTTTATTCTTCGTCGTAGACGGTTGTATAAAGAGTAAAAATTTTTTAAGATTTCATTATTTTACAATCAGAAGTAAACTTACACCGATTGATTGGTAGGAAATAGATTATCTTACATAAATAATGAAGGATACCTGTTCGTGAGAAACGGATCGACAGGAACTTTCACTTCCAGTTTCTAAGTACACCCTTTTACGTTCAAATCTCTGACTAAGATTTTTCATTAATTTTAACGGAACTTCGTCCTCCTTTCTACCATTGGTTTTAATATTTAGAAAGGGGTTCGGAGACGGAAATGACCGTGACTTTTTACCGTTAGTTACCTACCGTGACGGAGACGGTCGAACAAGGACGATACGACTCGAAAATAAGACAATGTGTAAGGTGTAAAGGAGGGAACTTCTCACAAGTGTGACGAAAAAAGTAGTCAACGGATTCACCCAAGGTAGTGAAATCGTCTTTTCTGATGTCTCTAGAACGGACGTTCGGAAACAGATTAATTGATTAGGATACTCGACATTGTGACAAGTGATAATTGAAAAGTCTAATAGGATGATGAATTCCCCCAACTGAACAATTAGTGACTGTCGGGTAAACTCTACACATACACACACACACACAACATGGACACACCCATACGTTTAAACACGTTACTTACTGCGTATCCACCTGAAATACACACAGATTACCTCTCGATGTGAAAGAGACACTGTTGGTTAGGACGTCCGTCAACAAATTTGAACGGAGTGGGAGTAGTTACCAGAGACTAGTATGAGACCCATAACAAAGTAACACGAACTTATAGACATGGAATATTTAACTGACGTCATTTTCCTTTTGGTTTTTAGGTAGCCTACACCCTGTGACTAGTTACGACTTATGTGTAGTCAAACCGGTCAAAAGAAGGAGTAAAGTTTAATATTATGTAGAGGCTTCGTCAAACAGGTGTTCCCATAAACCTCTTCCCAGTCAAGTACGCCACGAACAAAGAATTAGACTCGACCACAGTGTCTATAAAATCTTTTGGTCATTTTTTAAAGTAATGTATTCGTGTAAAACAAAAAATTTTTGCATGAAAATTTTCGATTTGGACTTTCGAAGACATTTTATAGAAAGAAGGAGGACTATTGTACAATTAACCTAACAGATGAACAAAGAATTTATTACGTCTATAGTACGAAGACACAAATTCTTCTACATTACCTATTACGTACCAGGAAAATAGGAATTGAGGAGACGTTTAAAACAGATAATGGTTTTCGTCTTTACGATTCAGTTGGATTTTTGTCACGTAAGTGTCTAAGGAAAGGAGACATGATCTTGAGGAGACACTTTCACGAAATAAAATTTTGGAAATTTCGTGGTTTACTTTATATTATGTCTTCAGTAGGTATTTTCTCTCTCCTCCCCCCTTAGGTTCAGTGTGAGTAAGTCGGAAGGGATGAGGGTCTATCGTGACATTTCCTGTGTCACACTTTTGGTCTGACACAGGACCTTCTAAAGGTCAGAGAGGAGAATCCTTGTAAATTCTTGTTCAGACTTGTGTCTATATGAGCTTTATAGAGTTCTGACTGATAGAGACACTGGAGACTTACCTGGTCCCTTTTAGACCAAAGTTTAACCGTTTTCACCTTCTACCACGGGAGCATTAAATTACGTGATCATTTATTCTCCAGTTTCCGTTAAACGAAAGACAAGGGGACACGACAAGATAACTATACAGACCCCTATTTTTCGGTTGAGACCAATTACAGGTCTCGTTCTTTCCTATTCGTTTAAGTGTTAACATGAAACGAGAGATCGAAGTCTCTCTGTACAACGACGAAAAATCTTAGACAATCCCAGGGACCTCGGTAAACACGTCCTTTACCACTCTATCCAGGGCTCTAGACGACAGATAATTAAACTACTTAACACTTTACGTTACGGTAAGGAGGTACGATCTTCGGGGATCCTCGATCTCGGTGTCTCCCCGTCTTTACGTGGAACATTCGGGTTTATAAACACTAGTACCAGGTTGGAACACACAAACACAGAAAAAAATGAACTTATCGTTACTCTTCAGTTTTCAGATACAGTCTGACCATAAATCAGATTAAGGTGTGGGAAAATAGGGAGAGAGGTTAGGTTCGACAAATTGTAAGTGTTTCAGTCGGACCGATGTGGAGGACGATTTTAAAGTTATACTTTACACCTTCAAATGACTTCGGAAACGAGAAGTCGAGGCGGAAGGGGTGTGCACCCGGGGAGACGAGAGAAGGGCACAAGGAGAGACGGAGGACTCTAGTCCTCGACTTGTCTACCGACGTGGAATCCGTGACCGATTCATTGGCATTGACCTTTCTACCAGGGAGGGGAGGAAGAGGGGCGGTCCGTCTCGAGTCTCTCGGTCGTCTCGTCCGGACCTCGGACGTCGGAGGTTTGGATTACTCCCTTTCGTCACTCATGGGCGAAGGACAGAACAACTCACACGGACACATGACTATGTACTCTGACTTCAGTCGTAGTTTCATAGTGTCCTTCTCTTCCCACAACCTGGTATCCAAAGATCTACGTTACAATTTCAGTCAGTAATAGTTCGAAGGTACATTACTTACGGATGTCTCACGGTGTAGAACTCAAGCTGAGGAATGTATTCAACAGTGAGTAAAACTGTAGGACTCTGTACGAATATGAATGGGTACAAGACCTCTACCTCTTTACCTCTGAGATCCTCCAATTGACTGAACGATTGAGGTGTGTGGGTTATTTACAAGTACGTCTCTAATCCTTACTCTCAATAGGTTCGAGACGGAAGTAATGTTTTAAGTCAATACGATGAAGACTCATAAATAGGTTTCTTATACTTTTGTGATTAGACTTTTCTATAGACGTGGGAGTACAAGTAGACACGTATTAAATGTTATCGTCTCTAAACCTTTGTTGGATTCTCGGATAGTTGTCTCCTCCCTTATTTCCTCAGCACCTTACGTATGTATATTACCTTTTGATGAGTCTGTATTTTTTCTACTTTCGAACGGTAAATACTGTTCTTCTTACCTAGAACTCCCATAATGTGATTTATTTTTACAGTCTGTTTCTTTCCGTTTATCTCATACTAAAGTAAGTCTACACCTTATATTTTTTATTTTTACTTATTCGTTCATTTTCGATTCTAAACCCCCTCCCCAAATGTCGTGTAGTTTTACACCTTTTAAGAATTTCTCTACCCTTATGTTCTGGTGGAATGAACGGAGAACTCTTTAGACATACGTCCAGTCCTTCGTTATCAATGTTGACCTGTACCTTGTTGTCTGACCAAGGTTTAACCCTTTCCTCATGCAGTTCCGACACATAATAGTGGGACGAATACGTTGAATATACGTCTCATGTAGTACACTTTACGACCCGACCTACTTCGTTCGTGTTTGACGTTAGTTCTAACGACCCTCTTTATACTTATTGGAATGTATGCGTCTACTATGGTGGGAATACCGTCTTTCCTTTCTTGATTTCTCGGAGAACTACTTTCACTTTCTCCTCTCACTTTTTCGACCAAATTTTGAGTTGTAAGTTTCTTTGATAGTACTGTAGACCAGGGTAGTGAAGTAAACTCTGTTTATCTACCCCTTTGTCACCTTTGTCACTGTCTGATAAAACCCCCCCGAGGTTTTAGTGACGTCTACCACTGACGTCGGCGCTTTAATTTTCTACGAACGAGGAACCTTCTTTTCGATACTGGTTGGATCTGTCACATGATTTTTCGTCTCTATAGATCAGTTTCGATACCAAAAAGGTCATCAGTATATATCTACACTCTCGACCTGATATTTCCTTCGACTCACGGTTTCTTAACTACGAAAACTTGACACCACAACCTCTTCTGAGAACTCTCAGGGAACCTGACACTCCTCTATGTTAGAATTTCCTCTTACTCAGGACTTATAAGTGACCTTCCTGACTACGACTTCGACTTTGAGGTTATAGAAACAGTGGACTACACTTTTTGACTGAGTAACCTTTTCTAAGGCTACGACCCTTTCTAACTTACGATCTCCTCTTCCCCTACTGTCTCCTACTCTACCAACCTACCGTAGTGACTGAGTTACCTGTACTTAAACTTATTCGAGGTCCTCAACCACTACCTGTCCCTTCGGACCACACGACGTCAGGTACCCCAGCGTTTGTCAACCTGTCCTGACTCACTGACTTGACTTGGATGTCGTATTAGATGTAAGTATAAAAACAATACTTCAACTGACGTACTATACTCTCGTACCTCAGTTATAATGATAAAATGAGAATGCTCTTTCATTTATTGTAAGTACTTCTGAATCGAAGTTACTACTGTACCATACTATGACTCCATATTTTAGGTCTTTCCCTACTTTCGTTTCTCTTTAAAAGAGTCGTAGATTCAAGAAAGAACTCCCGTCCCTGGAACAGAGGATAGTCACTTGGATGAAGGTCCTCGCCTATGTAACGTCTCTTAGACTATTGTACGTCCCGTACCACCCCGAGGACCAGTGTTCCGAAAAGAGACAAGGGTAAAGAAACTAATATCTTTTGTCGGAAGTAAATCGGAGGTACTGGAAAGGACTCAAGGTTACCTGTCTAAGTTCGTTAACAATTGATCCCTTCCCTCCCTTACACTCTGGTCTTTCTTTGTCAGTTCTCGTCGGTACCCTATTCCAGTACGAAGGGGTAGATTCCTACGTGTCTTATGATAGAAACTCGAGAAAACGTCTGTGGTTTTGGGGGAGGTCCACCCTCTTCAATACCATACGACGGGTGTTCGTACATTGAGGTCTGGTCAATTTGGACTTGTGCAACTGAGGATGAATGGAATGTTGGTTGGGTAGTCCTTTTACAGGTACTCGAACAATCCCCTTCGTGTAACTTTGGCGGGTGGGACCGGTCGGTGGTATCATTGGTAAACGCACTCAACAAAATACTGTCCTCTAGGACTATTCCTTATACCTTGATTATTCGGTGGTGGTTGGCCTTCTCAAGCCCTTTCCAGATTTCCTCTGTGGCGTACAGGCAGGTGAAGGGTCTTAGGGAGAGTGATCGTAGGTAGAACCGACTCACTGCACACACGGTGGTCCTTTCTGAGACATAACCTTACTAACCGTTTCTGGTGACCCTTTGATTAGGGTAGTGGCATTTTGGCCTCTGACGCTCGGTGAACCGTCTCGTCAAGAGGACCCAAGGGAATGAGATGACGAGAGGTGGACCCACGGGAAAGGGTTATTCTAGAGAACGAAACAGTCGTGTACACAGAGGAGCCTGTTAAGAAAAGGTTCACAATCTGTTCTCGGGTCAAAACCCGGGACCTTCCCTAGGGGAAAGGACGTTGTTCGACTAGTGTGGGAGAAAATGATATTTTGTAGTGATAAAAGGGGTTCAACTCTGTGTGACAAAACTCCCGTACTCGGGAGACAAAGGAAACGGACCGTTTCTTTATTTCGATAGGGAAAGAAGAAGTGGGTTTTTGAGACAGAGGCTCCACATTTCTTTTCGACTCGAAAACCGTAGTTTGGGTGGAGACTACTCGTGGGTTATTTTGATACAAATTTTATGGACACATAAATGTAGTTCCTTAGATTTCTTCTTTTTTTTTTTCCGCCACCCCCCCCCCCTAAACTTTTTAGAATCGGTTAAAAAGAGATTCACAACTTGAAGGGACTTGTATAAAGAGTACAGATAACAATTATACGTCCTAAAGGTATTCTTAAAAGTATATTTCAAATACTGTATCAAAAAGGACGAAACAGTTTGTTTATGTTACATTCGTAAGAAAAAGTTCCATCGAAGACGAAGGAATTCACCTTTTGTTTCGTATTTATAACGGTTGACGGACCTTTTAAAATTTTATCATGAGTTTTATCCTCGACCGAGGTCTATGGTCCACTTCAGTCTAGTCACCGGATAGAAACACTGAATTGAGACCGAAGTGTACTGGTACACAGTTCTTAGTTGTTTGTATAGACATCTCTAGGTCCACCATTAAAAAAAGGGGGACGTAACATCCTAGATAACGTTGATGAAGTGTACGATGACATCGTGTTTTCGGTGGTCCCTTTTATGGACCTACTTGCCCACACAAACACATTGTTATTCTGAAATAAACATTTTTGTCGGTCGTTCAACCTAAACTGGGAGTCTGGTGTCATGAAGTTGGTGACGAGATTCCTGTGTCGGTTGTTTTAGTTCTTCAAACCAACGACAACAAGTCAACGAGTCAGTACAGGGTGAGAAACGCTGGGGTACCTGACGTCGTGTGTTGAAGGGACAGGAAGATAAAGGGCCTCAAACGAGTTTGAGTACAGGTGACTCAGTTACTACAGTAGGATGGTAGAGTAGGACACAGTGGGAGACGAGGAGGATGGAAGTCAGAAAAGGTCGTGGTCCCAGAAAAGGACACTCAGTCGAGAAACGTAGTCCACCAGTTTCAGAATCTCGAAGTCGAAGTCGTAGTCAGGAAGGTTACTTATAAGTCCTGACTAAAGGAAATCCTAACTGACCAAAGTAGAGGAACGACAGGTTCTCTGAGAGTTCTTAGAAGAGGTCATAGTGTCAAACTTTCGTAGCTAAGAAACCGTAAGTCACACGAATGTCAGGCAGAGAGTGTAGGTATGTATTGATGACACTTTTGGTATCGAAACTGATAGGTCTGATATGCCTATAAACAACCATTTCACTGTAGAGACGAAAAAATTATACGACAGATCTTCAAGCCTTAAGACCGGTCAATAATCGAACTTTTCGTGGTACGGAGTGGTTCATAGAGAGTCTCCTCCTGAAGGAATGGTCTTTAAAACAATTGTTACAACTTAATTGTATTTCCTCTGTAAGTAATAGTTTTTTACAAAACATGATTGGTTTTGTTACATTGATCTCCGTTAACGAACATAAATCTTCCAACGACTAAACTTTAACTATGAAAAAGAAACCGACGTTCGGTTTTGACGTAGAGGTCTTCTGTCTGAACATCAATTGACGAAAACACTGTTCAACCTTTAAACTGGAAAAATGTATTATACACAAATCAAGAAGGGACTGACGAGGACGATTAATGATAAAACGGTTAAGAAAAGACCGTAAATCCAAACAGTGACTTATAATTTTCGTGGTTACTACTATAGTTTAGTAAAAAAAGAATGTAGTGACAAAGAGGGTACAAATACAGAGATAAGGAATAAAACGTATAGACTCTAACTACTATTAAGTAAATGGTTACAGGTTTTTACAACTATCAAGTCCAACATTCTAGGTCTTCTTATGTTAGGGGACCTTTCTTCGAGTATAAGTAAGACCGACTCTTCCTATAAATAGTTCTTCATTCCCCGTTCTTAAGTCCATTATCGAATTCTCAAGAAAGTATGTTTGGAAATAATTTTCCTGAGAAACATCGGACACGAATGGTAACATCAAACCAACATTTGGTTATCCATTATACTTTCTCCTAATCTTTTACGTCTCGGGTTATCTTTTATACACGTTTAAATTTCTTTTTTTCTTTTTGAGTTGTCGTAGTTAGAGTTTTAATACATGAACGTAAGGACGTAAAGGATTACTAGGGAGTTCCATATGGTGAAATAAAAATGTTGGTAATCGTGACGGTAAGTGGTCTTTGTATTACGACATTTGAGAACCTCAAAGTTCCTTTACTTTAAGAGAGTGTAAACGGATGATGAGAGACAACAGATTATATCATAGTTTACAATGTCGTCACATTTGAGAAGGTATGTACACCTATTTTCGGAGACGCCCTCTGTCGACACTACACGACTGACTTTATATCTCCATCGAAGACTAAAAACTCTCCCCTTACAAGGGAGGGTTTCGTTAATGGTTGTAGGGAGTACGATACTCTACAAACACAAGACCATGTTGACGGACCTTCACTTAGACGGAAGAAACGGAAACTAATCTTTTTACCTTCCAGTAAGAACACCCCTTTCTTATTTCCGTGTTTCTCCAGTAGTTTTGGGGTGAAAGTTGTCTATCTGTGAGAAATTCAGGACGCTCACCTTTTCTTTGGGTCCGAACTATTCAATTATAACCAAAAGTTATCTCCAACGATCTTTTGGATTCATCAGTCCTAACACCCTTTGTAGTCGACTCCTGGGTTTCGTGTTTACCGGCTCGTTTGTTTTCTTCCCGTGTGTGGTCTTAGTTTACAGTCCGTCTAAGATAGTTTACGGAAGAGTCTACGGGGTCGTCCTATTGGACGTCAAAAGTCACCCCTGAGTTTATGTTGAAGTATTGTGAAATACCTTTGTCGTCCTGAAATTTTTTTCATTGTCCAACTAAACCGGTCGTCCTGGTCAACTACTGTTTCTCCTCTCTGTTGTGTTGTATAAAACTCCCTACTTTTTTTATCTCGTTGTACAAAGGACATTTGGTGGTTACCTCTCTAATGTCTACCCTGACCTGACAGGATTGAATATTTTCCACTAAGTGTATAGTTTCCTGTAAGTACTAAATACTAACCCACACTCAAAATAGGGTTTGTCAGTAATTGCACACATGGACCTATAGACGTTAGAAGATAAATATACTTAACCCTTCCAAATTTAATGATATGGTACACTCTCTGATATGAACGATTGAGAAATGTGTGGTAATAGTAGGAAATAAAAAAATACCCAAAGGGTTCACCACGATCCCCTTTTCTTAGGTGGACAGTTACGTCCTCTGTCTTCTCTACACGTAAGCTCGGGACTCAGTCAGGGGACCTTCTCCCATTTCGTTGGGTGAGGTCATAAGAACGGATTTCTTAGAGTACCTGCCTCCTCGGACCTCCCGATGTCAGGTATCCCAGTGTTTATCGACTTGTTCCGACTTCACTATATCGTACGTCCTTACGTCTGGTGAGAAAATAAATGAATGAGGTAGACGTAAAATGGTCACTCGTTATTTTATTTCTCTGAACCGAATTCTTATGTTTTCTCGTCGTCTCCGACCTATCTTTAGGTCCATAGATCAAAATTTGGAGCTAAAGTGTGGGAGTTACAGTGGAGAAAAACAAAGATAAGACACAGGAGATAACAAAAATTTGTTGTCCAATTTAAAGGTGTTACATTTTTACTAGATTTTAAAATTCGTGAATCTTTACTAAGATAAAGGTTGATGGAGAGTAATAATAGATTTAAAACCTTTTAATTTGAAATAAAGGTCATTCTTCTTTGAAGTTTTTGTTTACTTATTAAAAGATTGGGAGCACACGCACGCATGATTCAGTGAAGTCAGTGCAGGTCACGAAAGACTGGGACGCCTGACATCGAGGAGACAAGTACCCTAAGAGGTCCGTTCTTAGGACCTCACCCAAGGATGAAGAAGGAGGTCCCAAGGTTGGGAATTAGTTCCAACTTAAGGAACTGGAGAGAAAGTCACAATTGGGGGAAAGGTAATATGGGTTCACAAAAGTACACTAAACAATTTTCTAATTTAAATTTAATTTTAAATGAGGTCCCCTTAAGACGTGAAGAGGAACTCTACTACTCACTGTTAAACGTTAGAGTGTTAGTGCTATTTACTAGTGACATTATTCCTCTGTGATTTTCGTCTCCGAATCGACGAACTTCCTCCTCTTCAGTCTGTAAGGGTATTGACCCGGAACTGAAGTAAGTCAAAGATTTGAAACGTGAGTTGTTCGTGAATGACACGTAGAGGTTTCTTACTCCTTGATACGACTTACGGCACCTACCTGTTGTTTCTGTCCCTGAGACAAAACTCGAAGAACGGGTAAGGAACCTTTAGTCTGGTTTCGTGTCTACTAATAAGATTTAAACAGTGTCACAGTCTCGGTACTCGTTATGATAACTATGAATCACTACTATGACATATACCAACACCGCGACCCCACTGACTCCTCTATAGGGTGTAGGTTCCTGTTTCCTCTTCGGTGTCGTTCTACCATACTCCCCGCTTTAGTACAAATCTTAGTTTGGGGTATCGACGGTCTCTGTGAGTCTCCCGAGTTTGTTTGGAACACACGTGGTCCTGGGTCTCTGCGGTGCCTCCGACTCTGTCGTGACACAAAGTCACAGAGGACACCCCATACCCAGTCGTCACCTGGGCGTCCCCGTCCCCGAGACCCACGTCGTCTAAGCCCATACCGTATACGAGAGAACCTCCTCCAACGGTAATTGGGGTGATATCTCGACGGTCTTGAATGTGTCCTGACCCCTTTCTCTGAGAACCTCCCGTGTCCGTCTTGGAACACGAGTGGTCCTTGGTCCTCTTTCCTCGTCACTGGGGTGTCCTCTGACTGTGTCTGAACGGGCACTCACAGATCCTCAGAGGTCACCTCCGCACCCAGCCGTCACCGGACGACGTCCCAACCCCCGTGACTTACCTCGTCACGAACGTACCCTGGAAAACTTCCTCCAGTGGTAATAGAAGTAATGGAGGTGGTATCAAACCGGGTCGATTTATTTTCCGAAGGGACCACCGAGTCTCCTATTCCGAAGACGGACGTTATATCCTCTGAACCAAGCTAGGGACCCAACCCTTCTAGGGGACCTCTTCCTTTACCGTTGGGTGAGGTTATAAGAACGGACCTCTTAGGGTACCTGTCTGCTCGGACCTCCCGATCTCAGGTGTCCCAGTGTTTCTCAGGCCGTGGTGACTCACTGAAGTGAAAGAAGTTTATTGTCCCTCCCTTGTCTCGGGGTGGGTAGTTGTCTTCTAACCTAATTTCTAAATAACTCGTACCAGTTGTGGATTTAGTCTAACTAATATAAGAAACGTCGGTTTCTACCTCTTCGAGATATGTCAGTTGTTTTTGTTTTGGTCCTCGACTGACACCGAGTCTAGTACTTGAGAAATAATGGTTTAAGTCTGAGTTTAACCTCTTTCATCCCTTTTGGCGATCTGGTAAGTCCATACTGGATTTAGTTTAGGGAATACTAATATGTCCCCTTCACTCTTTATCTAAATTCCCGGATCTAGACTATCTATCTCACGGACTACTTGATACCTGACTCCAAGCACTGTAACATGTCCTCTGTCCCTAGTTCTGGTAGGGGTACCTTTTCTTTACGTTTTTCGTTTTACCGACAGACCCCTCCGGAACGTTTATCGACACTTTTCTTCTCTCCGTTTTTCGTTTCCTCTTTTCCTTTCTATATTCGTAGACTTACGTCTCAAGGTTTCTTATCGTTCTTCTCTATTCTTTCGGAAGAAGTCGCTAGTTACGTTTCTTTATCCACTTTTCTTGTTTTACCCTTTCTGATCTCTAGAGAAGTTCTTTTAGTCTGTATGGTTCCCTTGTAAAGTACGTTTCCACCCGAGCTATTTCCTGTCTTTACTATACCTGGATTGTCTTCGTCTTCTATAATTCTTCTCCACCGTTCTTATATGTCTTCTTGACATGTTTTTTCTAGAAGTGCTGGGTCTATTAGTACTACCACACTAGTGAGTAGATCTCGGTCTGTAGGACCTTACACTTCAACTCACCCGGAATCTTTCGTAGTGATACTTGTTTCGATCACCTCCACTACCTTAAGGTCACCTCGATAAAGTTTAGGACTTTCTACTACGACACTTTCACGAAGTGAGTTATACTGTCGTTTAAACCTTTTGAGTCGTCACCGGTGTTCTGACCTTTTCCAGTCAAAAGCAAGGTTAGGGTTTCTTTCCGTTTCGGTTTCTTACGAGTTTGATGACGTGTTAACGTGAGTAGAGTGTACGATCATTTCATTACGAGTTTTAAGAGGTTCGGTCCAAAGTTGTCATACACTTGATACTTGAAGGTCTTCAAGTTCGACCTAAATCTTTTCCGTATTCTTGGTCTTTAGTTTTAACGGTTGTAGGTGACCTAGTACCTTTTTCGTTCTCAAGGTCTTTTTGTAGATAAAGACGAAATAACTGATACGGTTTCGGAAACTGACACATCTAGTGTTATTTGACACCTTTTAAGACTTTCTCTACCCGTATGGTCTGGTGGACTGGACGGAGAACTCTTTAGACATACGTCCAGTCCTTCGTTGTCAATCTTGACCTGTACCTTGTTGTCTGACCAAGGTTTATCCCTTTCCTCATGTAGATCCGATATATAACAGTGGGACGAATAAATTGAAGATACGTCTCATGTAGTACTCTTTACAACCCGACCTACTTCGTGTTCGACCTTAGTTCTAAGGGTCCTCTTTATAGTTATTGGAGTCTACACGTCTACTGTGGTGAGAGACCTTATTTCGCTTCTTCTTGATTTCTCGGAGAACTACTTTCACTTTCTCCTCTCACTTTTACAACCGAATTTTGAGTTGTAAGTTTTTTGATTCTAGTACCGTAGACCAGGGTAGTGAAGTACCGTTTATCTACCCCTTTGTCCCTGTCTAAAATAAAAATACACGAGGTTTTAGTGACGTCTACTATTAACGTTGGTACTTTAATTCTGAGAATGAGGAACCTTCTTTTCAATACTGGTTGGATCTATCGTATAAGTTTTCGTCTCTTTAAACGTCTGTTTCCAAGTAGATCAGTCTCGATACCAAAAAGGTCATCAGTACATACCTACACTCTCAACCTGACACTTCTTTCGACTCGCAGTTTCTTAACTACGAAAACTTGACACCACGACCTCTTTTGAGAACTCTCAGGGAACCTGACGTTCCTCTAGGTAGGTCGGTTAGGTTTTCCTTTAGTCAGGACTTATAAGTAACCTTCCTGACTACAAGTTCGACTTTGAGGTTATGAAACCGGTGGACTACGCTCCTTGACTGAGTAATCCTTTCTGGGACTACGACCCTTTATAACTTCCGTCTTCCTCTTCCCCTCCTGTCTCCTACTCTGTCGACCTACCGTAGTGATTGACTTACCTGTACTCAAACTCATTTGAGGTCTCGACAACTACCTGTCCCTCCGGACCGTACGACGTCAGGTACCCCAGTGTCTCAGTCTGACCTGACTCGCTGACTTGACTTGACTGGTATCACATTTACTTAGGTTAGGGGTAAAGAAGTCAAGTTAACCTTGTCCCCACTCGTGTACTGGTTTCACTCCGGTTACTATCATAGAAGGGGTCGTAAACCCTTTATAAACCTCCATTTCCTCTCTGACTAACTTTAGTTAATATAAGCTCTTCAATCTAGACATTACATGTTCAAACCCTTTACACTCTAGTCTTGGGGGACGAGTATTTCTCTGTTCGTCCACGGATTCTTAACTGAAACACTCACTCTCTTCTTATTTCGTCAACGTGACTCTACATCCTTACTCTCAGATATAACAAAAGGTTGGGGATCAAGATCATGAAAGGTCCCGATGGATTGTCAGATATGAAACTAAGTGTAGAGATATGGGTTTCCTTTTTTTTAAGGTAAAGTCGAAATTGGTTGAACTCTATCAAAGTGTATAAACCTTGTGTCTTTCTAGTTAAATTCTTCGATGGTGGACCTGAATGAACTTTAATTCTACTAAACTATTATGGTATTAGGTGGGACGTAGGGGGATAGGACCGTAAGATATTTGTTTTCGGGAACCTTTACCTGTGGAAGGGGAAACAAATACGTGAAACCAATGTAGAAGAGACCTTTCCGAAATGATAAAAGGAAACGTGAACTGAATATACTCTCAATCGACAAAGTCTATTATTTTAGAATCCGACTTTTTCGATAAATGGGGTAAAAGACAGACTGGAACGTGAATAGAACCCGTAGGTTTGCGGATCCATGTTAAACTACTACGATTGTTCAGACAGACGGTCAAACAGAACGATTCGTGTACAGCCGTTGTAAGTTACGGGATCTATACATTTGACGACTTCTTTATTATAAGTCTACCTTTTTATGAGTACCGGACCACTGTGTTTACATCGAGAGTTGAGTGAAGTGCATTGTCTTCGGTATATCCCCCGAATGTGCATCTTCGTAGAACTGTGTCCCGAACGAACCCAGTCAAATCCTCTCTGAGGTGTCACCCTACTGAGGGATAAGGCCTACGGTCACTGCCGGAGACAAGGTGACGTCGATGGTCTCCCGGACCTCCTACACTACGTGTGAGGTGCCCTTTTGTCGGGTCTCAAATCCTTGTTTTGTGAATGATGAGTTGTCAGTGTAAAGGATGTCGTCAGTACTTATACAAAGGTATACGTCAATGTCGGTCTAATAGAGTTCGTACGGGGTAAAACAGAGACGTAATCTTAAATGGTTTTTTATTTTCTATTCCTACATCCACCTCCACCCCTCTTGTGCAGGGAGCCCAGTAATCGTAGCCAAGAATTTACATTGTAAAGGTACGATCGGGCTATCGGTTTACGGTTAGAAAAGTCAAAAAAGTACGTTTTATTTATTATAGATTTTATATTTTTACCAGAGAAATAAAAGTGTGGTTAGGAAGTCGTTTTAGTTGGAAGTTAAAGTGTAAATTTTATCCGTGACACCGATGATCCTTAAGGTACAAACTGGATCATGGTCGGTGGTTTCTACGTCTCGTTTGTTACCTTTCGAAAGAACGAGAAGTGACCTTTTCCTCGTCTTAACGGGTCGTAAAGACTTCCAAAATATTTAGTTCTTTCGCCTGTCATTCATCGAACCTTTTCGGTCCATATATTTTCTTGTCGACTCTTTATAATTTCTTAACGTTTACGTCCTAACTTCCTTTAAAATAATAAAATCGTATTTCCCTTAACGGTCTTACATTTAATTGTAGGTTCATCCTATACATTTTTGATCACCCACCCCCTTAGGTGTCATAAGATCAAACTCCACTTTTGTGACAATTAAAAGGCAGAGTCAGGTGAGTGAAAAGGGGACCTCATTATAAGTTCTCAAGTCAGAGACTCAGGTGTGTGTGCCAAAATTTAAGGTCGAACTTGTGAGAAACGATAGAGACTGGGAACTCGTTTTAAGAATCGGACAGAAGCAGAAAGTAATGGGGAGACTCTTTACTCTTATTATTAGGAGCGAAAAGATCGTATCATGACGTTCCTGAATCTCGTTTGTAAGATTATGTCCTTTCGTGGCGGATTGTGTCTCATTCGTAAGTATGTACGGTTATTCAGATGTTCTTAAACAAGTAAATGAATTTTGTTTTTCCGTCTCCCTTCCCTTGCACTAAACCGGTTTCAGGATATTGACTTAACATTGTCTTCACACAAATCTGTATTAGTATGCGTCTTTTGACTTTCGGAACGCAACATGAACCTTCCCAAGGGTCTTATAGAAGGGTCCACGTATAAACTCTGGTCTTCTATATAGAGGAAATTGGGGAAAAGAGTGACTCCGAACAATTTGTCGATGACTCTGATGTCGTTAAGGCGAGGAACGGGGGAGGAAGGGGGAATAGAGGGAATAAGGTCGAACGGACAGAGGTTTGACTGGTAACGTGTGTAGAAAAGAGTGAATCATTTTTGCTCCCTTTCTTCACCGTTGGTATGTGACAACGAAAGAACGGAACAGGACGATTCAACATTGTAAAATCATAAAGTGTTTGGGTAATTGTTATAGGAAGACATTGAAAGGTCCGTGGTTTTCTTTCTTTCGAAATTTTTTTCTTTTCTTTCTTTTATGTACTAACAATAACTCTCGAAGGATCTAACTTATAGAATTATTAAGACAAATTTTGTTTGTTGTACTATATTATAAGGTAAATTTTCTACTCCATGGAATCCGGTTACTGTAGTTCAGTTTGTAGACCACTCACAATCTCTACCAAAAATTAAGTCAGATTACGTTTTTGTCCTCGACAAGTTGAGAGGGTGACCTCTTGTAATTTCTTTACCCTCTGGGTCCCCTGAATCGACAGATAAGGTCTCTCTACGTGACAAAGAAAGTTTAATCTTGTTAATATTCCATTGTATTTTGAGACTCTTGTCCTATATGGGTTTGTACAAGTTTCTTTCGTAAGGGGTCCTTTTTTTTTTTTTCAGGGACACCTTCTAATTAGTCTCTAAAAACTTCCTATATTTATAATTCGAAAATCATAAAGTCAAGTAATAAACACTGGACGAAGACGGTGTTTTCCCTCTTTGACAGGGGAATCAGGAGACGGATCCTTCTCATAAATGACAGAAGAGGGACGGATTTAAGTACGACGAAAGGAACGGACCTACCCTTATTGTTACTTCTACTACTACTACACTTCTATAATTGATATTATTCTGGATGGTGAATAACTTTCGAGTGAAACATAGTCCTGGACACGATTCTTAATATATACACCAGAGTAAATTACGACTTTTGTCACTACTCCTGTTACTAAGAGGGGTAACATGTCTATACAGACTCTAACTTCTCCTATTCATTATGTAAGTTCCAACGTGTTCGTCATTCACGGTTTCTACCCTGGTCACTGGTTCGTAGTACTGAAGATGCAGTGGACTATCTGGGAGACGACGGGATCGGAGAAGTGAATTTCGGTACTGAGAACTTGTAGTCTTAGGGGACCCTCCACATAGTTTTGTGTCTAACGACAGGGTGAGACTCTCAGACAATCAGTCATTCCGACCCAACCCCTCCCTTGTCCTTTAAAATACAAAGGTACACTGAGACTACGAAGACTAAGATTCTAGTCTTACATCTCTTGGTGACTGGATTATTTTAGAAGACACGTAAACCTGGACGCTTTACCCTATTATGATTCTGGTTTGAGTATCACTAGAACACTCCTATATTTCTGGAGCACGTACCTTTCGAGAACCTCGGTCATAGGGTCTGTCTCATTTCCAAGTATAACACCACAAACCCGGGAATAACAACAATAAAGTGACAGACTCCGATTCGAGTTTAAAATGAATTGTCAGATCGACCTGAGTAAAAGGAAAGATACAGGATTTTAACGAAAACGTCGTAGGGTGTGGTCACTAATGTGAAATAAAATACTAATATATCTACAGATTGAAAGGTCTATTTGACAGACATGATGTTCCGTCTTTTACTTCCGAGGAGATGTAACAAGTGGACAGAAGGTACCACGGATCGAGTCACGAAGTATTCGTAAATGACTTAACAAACGACAAGTTATTTACTTTACTAAGTTTTCGTCTCTCACTTTGATCTCCTCTAAATTTAATATGATAATCTAAGTTAAATCGTCTTCTAAATCATTCTAGGGAATCCAGAGGACTACGTCTCAGATTACCGTCGGAAGTCAGACAGCGTGGCTGAATCTACATTGGTACCTTCTTCTCTATTTGTCGGCTACATTAATGTCACTGTATTACCAATTTGAAAATATCGACTCCCCTCGTCGTTTATCCTAAAATTTTTAGTTTAATTTCGACAGTAAGGTGTTGTAATGCAAAGATCTTAAAAGTAAAAAATTATAATTACTAAAAAAAGAGGTTTTTCCTTGTTTGTTACGATTAAGATGACGATGTTATGACAATTACTTCTTTATTTCTTATTAAATAGTAACATATTAATTGTGTCATGGCAATTCGTACAAAATTACTAAAACATATTACCGGAGAGTATTGATCTACTATGAACAATCAGTATCACCTTTTTTTTTCTTGATGTAATACTTAGTAATTACTTCTGCCTATTTCACTGGTCCTGAAATAAAATAAGAAAATATATTTCACAAATGTTCTAGAGAGCCACATAAAACCGTTACCAAATAAAGACATCCACTGGTCTACCAATCATTTTGTAAAATTGACTAAGTTCTTTTACTTTCCGATTCTTTACTTTTCTGATTCTTTCGTTGGGGTACGGTCAGTTGTCCGAAAGGAGAAGAAACGAAGTTTTACCATGGTTAAGAATCGAAAGTTTTATCATGGTTGGGAATTGAAATACTACATAATCTGAAACTTCCATCCTCGTATAACAATAGAAATCGGTAAATATTGGCGAATGTAAATAGTCTACATTATTCCTATGAATAAATTAAAAAGACTCTTGTTATAAATTTCCCGGTCCTCAATACTCCTCGCTTTTTTTCAGTTTCTTCTACTTATTTCCACCGTTATTTGTACTAGAATAACGATGAGAAAGAAACTTACAACAGTGGTTTTTATGTGTACACGGAATAACTTTCAACATAGATGTCCCTCACAACGTTTTTACAGTCATAGATGGAAATTAGTTTCGTCCATGTATAAGTTCAACTCAAAAACAACTTAACCCTCACTTTCCCACACCACCGTCTCAATGTAAAACCGGTGAGGAACCGGTACAGATTTGACGTCTGTGTAAATAAACTGAGTGTATAATAAATTTAGGATAAAATCAATCACACGTTCCATACTTTTAACTCTTTACTGAGTATTTTACACATAAAGGTCGACGAGAAATCTTTAGTCTAGTGGATCTCTGTGACGTTGTATGTTAGACGTTTTCTAACAATCCCCGACAGGGGAAAGTGGTCTCTGAAGTCGGGGGTCTAAAGACCAAAAGGTATAAAAGACACCAGACCACGAGATAGGATAAAGTAGTAAATATGTGGACGGTCTGGAGATAACTGTAAATGTGCAAACTGAGACCAGATGGTATGAACGTCGGGTCACCAAGAGTTTCGTACCAGGGGTTTCGTCATCGTAGTCGTAGTAGACACTAAAACATTCTACATGTTTAAGAGTCGGGGTAGGGTCCGGATGACTTGGTTTTGGAGACCGCTATCCTGGGTGGTGAGACACAAATTGGTCGGAGAGTTCACTAAGATTACGGGTGAGTTCAAACTCTTAGTGTTCAGATCGTGTAAGAAGAGTGTATAGGTTCGGAATCCTACGAATAAATAAGAACGAAAGTAAAAGTCTTTGGATACTCCCTAGTTATTACGACCTCTGTAATCATTTGGAGAAAAACAGCAGTCAACATCGTTTTAAAAGTAACGTGTTTCACTTCGTCTCTGTCTCTCATAAGAGGGTTCATCTCGATGTTGGGAGATAATGGATCTGTCGTATAATTTTTCGTCTCGGTTGGAAACGGTTGTTTCCAGACAGATCAGTTCCGATACCAAAAAGGTCACCAGTACATACCTACACTCCCAACCTGATATTTCTTTCGACTCACGGTTTCTTAACTACGTAAACTTGACACCACAACCTCTTCTGAGATCTCTCAGGGAACCTGACGTTCCTCTAGGTTGGTCAGGTAAGATTTCCTCTAGGCAGGACCCACAAGTGACTTTCCTGACTACGACTTAGCCTTTATGAAACCGGTGGACTATACTTCTCGACTCAGTAACCTTTTCTGGGACTACGACCTTTTCTAACTCCCGTCCTTCTCTTCCCCTGCTGTCTCCTACTCTACCAACCTACCGTAGTAGTTGAGTTACCTGTACCCAAACCCACCTGAGACCCTCAACCACCACCTGTCTCTCCGGACCACACGACGTCAGGTACCCCAGCGTTTCTCAGTCTGTGCTGACTCGCTGACTTGACTTGACTTGTGAGGTCAACTTCAAAATTGTCTCCATCCTTGTGTTTCAAAGTAGGTACAGATGTACATAAAGAATTATCGTTCTACCTGGTTTGAAAATACTATCTTTCTTCGATTCTCTCCTTCCTTCTCCGACATAACCCATGACGACGATCATTCAGCGAAGTCAGCACAGACTAAGACACACCGGGGTATCTGACGTCGGATGGTCCGAGGGGGCAGGGACCCTAAGAGATCCGTTCTTGTGGCCTTAAGATTTATTCTTTCACGTTCTGTAGTGAAAAAGATGGAAGAGAGTCCGATTCGTCTCTAGGTTCCCGTCTGTGTTTCCGTCTCTTTGATGTTTCTACCAAGTAACCCTTTACTGTTACGTTGTGTGATGGTAGTATAGATTGGAGTAAGACTCGGGAACTTGACTTTAGTCCTCGTGGTAAAGAGACCTGTAAAACAATGTACTCTTTTAGATTGGAAAAAAAAAAAAAATTTCATAGAGAATAAACTTCGAAAAAAAAAAAAATTAACGTCAAATTATGTAAGGATTGACTAGACCTATGGGTAGTGTATATTCTCTTTTTCCAACGATTATAACGTATTTTTCTTTTTATATTTTGTGTCATAGAGGTTTACGACCAATTATTTTCTAAAATAAATGAGAAATAAACAAATCTTGATAGGTATAATTTAAAGTTTCCCACAAGAAACAAAGAACAAAATACTTTATCCTTTTGTTTCCCCACGTATTGAGGAAGTGAAGTGCAACCGAAGTACCAAAGTAATTGGTACTAGTATATTTGAGAATCAGAAGTACATTCTCATATTATAAACCTTATGTAAGAATATTTTTAACTAAGAGTACCTAGAACTGAGAACAAAAAGAAACCTAAAAACGATCACAGAAACATAGTAGGAACTGAACAAAATTAACGATGTAATGAAACGTTAATACACATGATTCATATAAAAGATAAGGTGAATACTACAGAAATGTTGTAGAGTGACCAGGTAAATTGATATCCTGTCTGAATTTGTTTCATATAAGTAACGTTTGGAAAAAAGTTAAGTAGAACATTATAAAAAAACTCAAACGACTTAAAAGTACAAAAAATACGACTTCAAGAAATAAAAATCAACAGACCTGAGAACTAAAACGAAACGGAGTTAATTAAACCGTTTAGTGAGGGTCTTTGATAAACTATGGAGAATTTTAAACTGGGAAATAAAGGTTTGTTAGATAAGGAGTGAACAAGAACAGGGACGTTTTGTCTAATCCTATATAGGTTTCTAAATCGATGTACCTATACACAACGTCATCATAAATATCTTTGATTCGTAAACGTTTGTTAACCAATAGGTTTTTATCCTTTACTTGATTAGTTAACGTCAGGGAGTGTTTTATTTTATAAAACATTGGAAGTGTACCTTATGTTACTATACATAGTCATACATTTATATAAATCACCCTTTTTGTCCAATGTAATGTATCTCATACTAGAATAAAATACCATGCCATAATCCTCTTTCAACGTAATAGAAAAAGCGTATAAGATAAAATAGACATATTGGATTAAATAACTATATCATGGAATTCGAGAAGGTAGTTTTAGAACTAGATATACGGACAGTTTATCGTTCTAGGGTAGAGTCGTACCACTACGTACTCTTTCTTCGTGTTGAAATTGACTCCCATAACTTCTTTTTACACCTATAGAAATGACTTTACAAAAGTCTCACATATTTCCCTAATTACCTTTTAACGTAGAGTGTTGTAAGTCGTTTGGAGGAATAGAAAAATGTGTCATTTTGAAGGAATTTTTAACAAGATGGTGAACTAGAGGGGTTTAAAGTGTGGGGTGTCCTCGGTAAGGTGAAAGTCAAAAAAAAGAGGATTTCGGTAGGTTTTGAAGAGAGGGATAGAGATACAAGTAAACAGAGAACAGAATTAAAGGGGAGGGGGAGGATCAATGAAAAAGTGGTTCGTGTAGGTGTACGAAACTATCTCTTCACTGGTTTTTTTTATGGGAGGAACTGTCACTCTGACCTTACCTCCTTTCTCCTATTAAATATAATCAAGAAGTTACACATATAATATGAAATGATTACGAGAAATACAATGTAATATGAACCTCCAGTTATGTTATTAAACGTAGGGTTAATGTTGAAGATACTTGTAGAAGTTGAAAATGTTCTTTATTTTTGGTTTTCTACTTACGGTCGTCTTTAAGGGACCGTCAATGTGATAAAGGTAACGAGATAATTAGATTCAAAAATGTGACACGAAAACACCGAAAGCTAGTCAATAAATGCTTTTTCGTGCCGAAGTGGTGACAGAAAATAAAGAGTACCAATTGTTGACCTCTTAAAGGTGAATAAGAAGTCACAAAATTACAGTTTCCAACGGGTCGAAACGATTGGGTTTTCGAACGAAAATGAACATCGGTCTCTGATGTCCCTGTGGTTTTGGAGTATTCGTTATGGATCTAGTAGAGGAACGTAGAGATCGCTAGATTTACCCCACCGAGGACTTTTGTATGGTTTTCCGTGAAGTAATGAGTCTCCTACCCTCGGTGAATAACATCCTAGTATAGGTTTTGGTTTCGATTTCGATTTCGGCTTTCTTACGTATTACTTACCCTTATTTCTCTTAAATTGTGTTGTCGTTAGTGTTCCGAGTAGTTAAAGGGGTTCTGTAAAATACTTGGTGGTAGTTTTTGAGTAACAAAGGGTCTTTCTCTGAGTGTCTCAATTTTTTACTTGAATACAATGTCCCTCCTTCCTATTCCCCTTCCGTGTCCATCTCTCAAACGCTACCTGTACATGTGTGAGGATATAAATTTTTCCTACTGGTTGTTCCGGGATGACATATCGTGTCCTTTGAGACGAATTACAAAACACCGTCGGTCCTACCCTCCACTCAAACTCCGTTTTACCTATGTGTATACTCGAAGTGACCACCGAGTCGTCATTTCTTAAACGGACATTACGTCCTCAACGTCCTCTGTGTCCAAGCTAGTGACCCACCCCTTCTAGGGGACCTCCTCCCGTTCCTTTGGGTGAGGTCGAAAGAACGGACCTCTTAGGGTATCTGTCTCCTCGGACCACCAGATGTCAGGGATCCCAGCGTATCTCAGTCCGTGCTGACTTCGCTGAATCGCGTGTCCGTGTTTGCTTGTGTGCATATACACAACGACTCAGGGAAGTGACGAGTGGACTTTGAAAGTGTTGTGACAGTTAGTCGATATAAGGTTATGTTTTATTTTTCCAAACTTTTTTAGTAATAAAGGTTTATAGAGAAATTGTTAGGACCCGAGATTTGTTAAAGTCCCTTTTTGTTTTAATACCATCGTACACAAGGTACCATAGTGGTATCTGTCTTATTGTCTGTCGTGACTTATTTTTACTTTAAATCGGGGTAGTTTGGAGTTGAAAAGTTGTATACGTGGAATCTCGATGGTAAAGTAAATTTAGTTACACTGTATAAGAAATCAAAGATGAGCCTCTACATTATGAAATTTACTTTATCAGATATCAAATAACAAGTGAATTGTAAAAATGAAGAGTTTTCACCTGTTTGTAGTTTGTTTCCTTTGATGTCTTTAGTTTCGTTATTTAATTGACTTTGTATACAAAAGGATTCTTTCTTTCTTAAATACTATTTACGGTTACCAAACGTATTATGAGTGTCTTTTGGTATGGTTCTTCTTTTCCCCTTACCTCAACTAGTAGTCGAACAGTAAGGATTAATCGTGACTAAGGAAATTGATGAAGTAAGTAAGAACGTTTCTATTCACGAAAATTTACCTTTCGTACGGAATTTCTTTCTTACACCGAAAATCGTTAGTGGGAAACCTTTATCCCGGAAGTTTTACCGTATTAAAGACTATGTAATTTATTTTCAGGAGTAATGTTAGTAGACCCCTTTTTTTATTTTCTAAAATGAGAAACCGTATTTACATTACCTTTAATGTTTCCTTATTTGAAACGGTAAGTTCTCGACCGTTAAACGTTCACAGCTATTTATAAAATTTTTAAGAAAATACTCAGAGACAAAGAAAACGTTAAACTGTCTGATTCTAAAACTCACGTCTCGAGTTCTGTGGTCTTTTTCTTGAAAGTCATCGTGTCTTATAAAATTGATGTACCTTGTTTGTTTTTATTTAATTAAGAACCATCCATGTTTACCAAAGAATAGTAAGGGTCCTACTTTAGATTTGAGTGAACAAGGACCCCGGATACTCCTGGATGGATTGACTGGACCTTAAAAGACAAGAGTGTGGTAGTCAGTATAACTGGGAGAGATCTGTGTCCCAGAAGAAAGACAAGAGACGTGATCACTTTTTGTAAGGTGTGTCACAGAGTCGTGACCTACAAGACAAAGGTCTTCCCAGATAAGAGTCTCAATACAGACTAACGGAGGAACTAAGGAGGAGCGGTAGGACCGGAGCCAAGTTTACAGGGAGTGGATCTTACCAGAAGGTCCTACCTAGTAGAATAAATTTAAGTTGTGAGTGAGGAATGAGGGACATAGGTCCATAGTGGAGTAGTCGTCATCAGTAGTAAGAGGGATTATTAGGAAAAAAAGGAATTAAAAACAACTCTAGGGAGAAAAAAAAAAAAAGGAAACCATTACAGGTACTTGTCTTCTCCGAGTATCACGGACTCAGCTCACTTAGAAACGTCTGACGGACTCATCCACTTATTTAAATTCTGTTCCCGACCAATTAACCGACTGGGTCTATCTTAGATGAGATGGACCCTTCCTCCTATCGACCTACTTCCTTACTGAAACCGTGTTTACGTATTATCTTTCGATGATAAAGTAGAGGCGTACCTCGTGTCGTCCTTTCCCTCACGAAAGAGATACGTAAGTCGTCCTCTGTACCAAGACTGTGTTCACCGAAAGAAGGACCAGAAACAACCTTCCGAAACTTCTTCCGTTGAGGATCCACCCTTTCCAGACTTCTTCCGTCGACAAGGACTTTGACGGGAAAGAGAGAAAAGTGGGAAAGAGAGGGACCAAGACTTGTGAAACTGACACTAGGAACCTTCGAGTCTTCAGGCACCAGTGGTACGATGGACTAGAGACCCTCGCATTTACCAAGAAAACAATTAGGAGTGACTTCACGTCTTTTACAGAGAAGAAAAAGGGTATACGGTCAGTTCGTTAAACATGATTTATAGAGTCTCCTTCCTTTTGGTTCTCTATTTTCTCAAATGGTTGAAATGAAGTTTAACTAAACCGTCCGTTCCAAATCTACTCGGGTAGGTTCAAGGAAAGAGAACCTAGTGAGGGTAGATTCTATCTCTTTAACCTGTAGTGTTAGTACGTCTTAACAGTCTCAAAATCGAACGTTGTTTAAACTTAACAATTAAGACTCCGAACCTAACTTGTGTCAGTCTGGAAACCGTTCCTAAACATATCGTGGGTCATACGTGATACCCCGAAGGGTCAACGTGTCGCCATTTCGCAGACGATACATCCTCTACTTTCTCTGTGCCCAAGTTAGGGACCCAGCCCTTCTAGGGTACCTCGTCCTTTACCGTTGGGTGAGGTCATAAGAACGGACCTTTTAAGGTACCTGTCTCTCCAGACCACCCAATGTCGAGTACCCAACGTTTCTCAGTCTGTACTGACTCGTGCGCCGTATGTGTGTCGAGCGTGTACGGGAGGTACCGTGATGTATGGTGTACTGACCGTCTCAGCCCCCCCTCCTTATTTCAACTAATAAGAATGTAATTAGTAAACTTACCCATTCGTTCTTTTATGATGACAGAAGTATTTACGATTTTGTAATAAATTCTTTTCAGTTGGAGGTTAGAACCAAACACTTTTATTTAATCAACTCTTTATCCATAACTATCGATAGAATTGTGTTTTTCAACTCTGAGTCTCGATTCTAAAATTAGAGATTTTTAATAAAATGTAATTTTTATAACTCGACGAAACTATTGAAACTTTCCATTTAACAAAAAGAAAAACAAAGACAAAAGGAGTAATTTTACAACTGAGGTTTTGTGTTTCTCAAATTCGTGAATAGATTCGTATGTTTCGATACGTCAACTTTTAGTCCCGGACTTGGATGTCTACTGAGGTTTGTGTACCGGTAACGTAAGTAGTACAACGGATACGTCGGTAGTATACTTGTTCTACTACATTACAAATACCTGTTCTACTACATTACAATATGAGTAGACTTGAACATGGGTCTCTCGATACTGTACACTCTAGTCTCACCTCGTTCGTCCCGTTGTGTCCATTCTATTAAAACTTTTTGACTTTACAATGTTCATAGTCGAACTGTACCCCATGACACAGTTCAGATGTGTTTTCACTAGGGTTCCGTTTTTCGTCTAACACAATCCCATGTACCCTAACTACAAGGTGACTCGGGTAGATCGTTTCTAAAGCACGGTGACTGGATTGAAACCCAAGAGGAGAGACCGGACCCACGTGTAGATGTGATGGAAAGTGTCAGAGGGAACGTGTATCCATACTGATATCTGACTCTAGATGGTTACTTTTCTCTTCACTTCACCTGGTAAAGATCAGTTTTTGGTAATTCTGGAGGATCTACGGAGTGGTGTAAGGAAAAGGATGTCGACCGGGTTTACCTCCACTAGGACCTTCTAAATATAACTCACATCGTCTCAGAATAATTGGACCCAAGGGAGGGAGAATTCCTGTCCCACTTTCTCGTGATGAGTGACGATAAGTGGATAGATGATGTCAAATTCTTTGTGTACGTTAGAAACCCAAAAAAATGTCGGTACCAACCGGATGTAATTGTCTGTATCGATCTAAGGTAGTATGAACAACTTAATATCACGTCCGATTATAAAGGGGTTCGAAACCCGAGCCGTAGATGAGGAGGAGTCATAGGAAGAAATAGTGGTAACCGTGAGGATAAGACATCGAAAGACTCAAAGACGTTTCACAAGGGATTGGAGTCTCTCCTATAAAGTATCGGGAGATTTTAAAAGTGAAAACCCAAAGTCTTCGTATCTCGTTTAATTGGAACACTTGAGAATGAACTCGTCTTCGGTCCTTTGGAGGTAGTATCATTCGGGGAGTTTTTCCGGACTAGATCCGGGACTTATGTAAAGAGATGGAACAAGTCAAAAGGACTCGGTAGAAACGATTCTTTAAAAAGATGTAAAGTTCACACCTCCTGCGAAGTAGAAAAGACTACGGTTCGTCTCTAAACGGAACTGTGTGTCATCCGTACGTTATAATAGTTTATAATAAATAGGTGATCCGGAAACTCTTCTATCTCGGTCTTAAGGTTACGATATTGAAACGTATAGTTTTATTGTACTATGGGTGTCATGTCGATTGTGTGTTTTAGAGTTTTTAAGTGTGTTTGTTGTTTCTTCATAGTTAACGGAGTTACTTGATACCAGGTTTCAGTCAAACTAAGGGAATAAGTTTCACTTTGTAAAGTATCCACTTCAGATACTCCAGTCACTCCATACGAGGTAAGAAATGCTTCTACTCCACCCGGGGCCTTGAACCGGTAAAAAGTCGTCGACACACCGCACGTTTGGCCTGTCGTATTTGAACGGATTTAATCAAGTTTTCCCTCGTCCCTCTCTCGAAATCGAAGGCGGGTAAGAGGTAGTTCTTTTCATTTCTTTTATAAATAAACAAGGTTCGCTTACTTCCTGTCTTAGTCTTTTATTTTTATAGTACATTTTACATGTCACTTATATCTCGTAATCTGCAATTGTAATTAACAAAATTGGGATGGAATAATGTCAATTACAAAATCTAAATATCTAAAGGGATACCCTCTCACGACAAGGTAACAAAACAAAAATAGGGAAACATGCAACATTGGGATGACCTTAAATCGATAAACAATCTTAGGTTTCTCGGGGGAACCAACTTTCGTTAACGTTTTTACGTCAGTCAAGAGTCCGAAGACAACGAAATACACGTGTGTTTCGACCTGGAGTCTTAGTTGAAAATATAGTGCAAGGAAAAGAAAGGTCTGCGGGGTTAGGGAGACTTACATAAGTCTTATATTTCTGAGATTAGTAATCGCGACAAAGGATAAGTCCCTAAATTTTGTGGATGTTCGAGTTCAACACAGACATCTCTTACCAGTGTGAGATGATGGTAAAGAGTATCAAATAAGAAAGAGTTTTCTCTCTCGGTTAAACGGAGATATATAGTGGTGAACCGGTTTATTTTTGTTTTGACAGGTTAGTGGTATTGGAGAGTTCGTTTGTTTGATCCTTACCCTGCGTCCTTTCTTTATACCAACCGTAAATGTAGCTAGTGGTGTGAAGAGTCTTCGACGAGTGATTTAGATAAACGAGTCGTCGTAAGAGTCTATGATTTTAAAGACATAACTCTACGTGTTATGTTGTTAGTTTATTATCCAGTTTTGTCATTCAAAATGATGTGTTGTCACAAAGTCGTTGTGTGTACAAAAGAGAGACGTACCCCTGAACGGTGTCACGTCCTTACTTACGGTACTTTACGGGAGCATAAAGTCCAGTCTCTCGTCTTCAAACGTTATGTGTAGTGTGAGAAGAGCGTACTATGAAGGTAGTTTATTTTGGTATACATACCAGATGATTTATACTCACGACACGTCATCTTTATATGATCCTTGGTGTTCGTGTTCAGTGTATACATTACGATGTAAAAGATCCACTGTGTACTTTTTTACTTTCTTTGTCCACTTTAATTAAAATTTTCCTATAAACTAAATTAGACTACATAGGGTTTTATGATATGAAAGTTATCTTAATCAAAAGATCCACTGTGTACTTTTTTTAATCTCTTTGTCCACTTTAATTAAAATTTTCCTATAAACTAAATTAGATTACATAGGGTTTTATGATATGAAAGTTATATTAATCATAAAATTTAAAATGATTGTCCGGTAAAATACAAGAATGATTCAGAAGTTTTTAGATACGCATAAAATATAAATGTTATGTAGATTTGTACCTGATCGGCATGACCTTTACGAATCGTCGGTATACAACGATTACCGATGGTACAACTTGTCGGTTCAAGGTATGTAAAGACGAGTGTAAACCCGGGTTATAGTACGTGGGGGAAGGACCTTACGAGGGATAATGGTTCATTGGGAAGTGGATCGGTCGGGATAAGTATGAGTCTCGAGTCTTAATAAGTAAGTTGTGTCTGACTATATCACGTGTTCTATGAGATCCGTCACGAAATCTCCGTTTCCTTTTTCTTACCTGCTCCGTTTCAGAGACGAAAATTTTTGTATCGTTCAGATAGTAAATAGGTCTCTTTACACCGGGTCAAGAAACTCTCCTGGATGGGAGACAGTATTCGAAAATGTTACGTGTAGGAATGAAGTATCCTGTACAAGATGAAAAATTAAACGAATTATAGATTGTAGGAATTATCTGACGTTTCTGGGTACTTCAACATTCCTCCTATATATAGAATAAGTAACCCGAAGGACCCACCAAGCCACTATTTCTTAGACGGACGGTTGCGTCCTCTACACCCAAGCTAGGGACCTAACCCTTCTAGGGGACCCCTTCCTGTTGAGTGAGGTCATTAGGACGGCCCTTTAACGTACCTGTCTCCTCGGACCACCCGATATCAAGTACCCCAGTGTTTTCTGAGTCTGTACTGACTCTTTAAATTGTTGTTCAGAATAAGTGTCAGTCACGGACTGTGTCTCCACTACACGTTTTGATGAGTGACTGATATTCCTCCCTCTTCCTTTCTTACTTCCCTTCTTTCCTCCCTCCCTTCCTCCCTACCTCCTTTCCTTCTTTCTCTCCTCCCTTCTTCCTCTGTATGTGACCTCTCCACTCTGTTGAGAGAGACTTATAGTCGCTACAAGTAATCGATTTACGTATCGGTCGACGATATTAAATGTGCGGTAAGGAATAATTATACGTCTAGAAAGTCTTAAGAGGTTTCAAGGTATCTTCACCATGAAGTATGGTATAGAGTAATTGAGAGAGGGATCTAAACGGAGTTGTTACAAAATTAAGGCCTATACTAGATTTCTCTTCCGTTACCGTTAGGTGAGGTCATGAGAACGGACCTTTTTGGGTACCTGCGTCCTCGGACCATCCGACGTCAGGTACCCCAGTGATTCTCAGCCTGTGTTGACTCACTGAAGTGAAAGTGAAAAGTGAAAGTACGTAATCTCTTCCTTTACCGTTGGGTGAGGTCACAAGAACGGACCTCTTAGGGTCCCTGCCGTCTCGGACCACCCGAGTGTCTCGGCCTGTACTGACTTCGTTGAACCGTCGTCTTCGTCGTCGTACTAGATTGCTATACCTACTTTCCCGACATATAAAATGTCGGTGACGTCATTTAACACTTAAAAAAAAAAATAGGTCAAATGTGGTACAGTATGTATAGGTTTTCTTCAACCGATCCAAAGTGGTAACAGTAGACCAGTTTCTTGTCCCACCGATATTCGATGGGGGTGAGGGTTTAGACCCAAAGGGACCATCGAGTCTCTCATTTTTTTAGGTGGACGGTACACCCTCTAGACCTAAGATAGGAACCCAACCCTTCTAGGAGACCTCTTCCTTTACCGTTTGGTGAGGTCATAAGAACGGACCCTTTAGGGTACTTGTCTCCTCAGACCGCCCGATGTCAGGTACCCCAGTGTCTCAGTCTGTGTTGAATTGTTGAAAGGAAAAGTGAGGATGTAGATCGAGATTAATATCTATTCGTTTGTAAAGGGAAGATCACCGGCTCAGTGAGAATGACTGAATTAATTATCAGTAGCCTTAAAGTAAAAAAACCGGTCGCAAACAAAAAGAATTAAAGACGATCGTGTATTGTATATACGTATAAATACGAAGTCAGTTCTTGAAACTTTACAAAATACTATACATAACTCACAAACTTAGAAAAGGGAGGTTTAGGTATAAGATGAGTAAGAAAGTAAATACAGAAGTCAGATATAAAACCAATACTAATAACTACGATTTTGACAAACGTCGGGAGGTAGGGACGGGAGGGGGGTTATGTGTGTACACGTCGCAGTTAAGTCGAAAATGGCTGGGACTGTAAGTAGTATTCCACACCCTCGTTGTCCCTCTACCAAACCGAAGAAGAACAAGATCCCTTCAGTTCCCAAAAGTCTCACACCAGGTTGCCATGTGTATAGTAGGTCCTTGAACGATCTTTACGTTTAGAAGTTCGTAGCGAGGTCTGTTTGGTTTAGTCTCTTAGGTCCCTACCTCAAGTCGTTAGACCAAATACCTCGGGAGGTGTCCTAAGACTACCACTAGGTCCACTAAGACTACCTAGTGAACTATGTGTCAATTTTTTGTTGACGAGAGTCCGTTGGAGAACGGGACACTGATTCACCCTATAATGGTTCCTCTATGTTCACTTAATCGAGAACCTACCATGGTACCATGGTACTGTCCCTTTGTGTAAATCTCTCAAATGTATATTAAAATACTATTTTTTACTGATTTTTACTTTGACGTTTGTTTTTATTTTACATATTTTTTACCATGTTCTCAACTTTTTTTACCTTTAAGTAGTCTAAAGTAACATTTCCCCTTTTCTTCAGTGACCACGATAAAATTTCAGATGTTGTAAAGACTTCACTTTAAGGTTCAACAGAAAGTCAAAAACAAATGTCGTAAAAATCTAGAGGGAGACGTACGATACAAAAGCAAGTCTGTGAGACGGTTGAAAAACATAGACAGTAGACCAAAGCTTTTACTTCAAAGAGTAGTAAAAAATTCGTAAAGTGGTAAAGTTAACAGTGTGAGTACGAACCATGTAGACCTTCAGGGAGACTATCCTACCTAAATCTTAGATATAAATTTTCGCATAGTTTATTAATGATTATAAATTAAAGTACAATGAAGCCTCCCCTCCTTTTTTTTAGGTAATCAACAAGATATCGAAAAGAAGGTACGGTAGGGGATTTAATTTAAAGGATAATTTTTCTGATCTAAGGTCTTGAAGAGTCCGAAGTGTAAAAGTTTAAATTTAAGTTTTTTCGTATTTCCTTACTATACCCTACTTCACTGAATAGGGACCCCAAACAAGAAAAATTTGATATTCTATTTGACTCTTAGGGTTCCCCCCTCCCAGCCCCTCTTAGTCTATTCAGTCCAGCCGTAGGAGTAAAATAAAAGAGAACACTAATGTATGTCACAACCCTACAAATAAAGTTCGTAGTCAGTAAATAAAAAAAGGAAGTCATGGTTACGTGAGAACTACTGATCTTAAGGTAAAATTAATAAAAAAAATATTTTTAGTACACCATGGTGACTTGAAACTACAAAGAGGTCTTCCGCCTCTTATAATATGACGAGAAGGAAAGGGGCTTGATACTACACAGAAGACTTTCGATTGAGCACAGTGTAAACTTGTCTAGTCTGACACTCCCGACACGCCTTACCATTGTTTCTCGTGTGCTTGAACCCTCAGTCTAACATGTCCATACTTGAAAAGAACCAGTGAATGAACGATATACTGCCACTCGTTAAAAATTTGAGACACCGACTCGAAAGAGTAGATTTTGTACTCGTATTCTCCCGAAGGGATCCCCGAGTCACTATTTCTTAGACGGACGGTTAAGTCCTCTGTGTCCAAGCTATGAACTAGACCCTCCTAGGGTGTACGTCTCCTCGTTGTTTCGTACGCACGGTGTCGATGACTCGAACACGAGATTCGGGTGTCTGACGTCGACGACTTCGGGTGTACGGGATCCCGGGTACGAGACGTCGTTCTCTTCGGTGTCGTTACTCTTCGGGCACGCGGTGTTAACCTCTCATCGGGGACGAGTGACGACGGGACCACCGCGCCACCATTTCTTAGGTGTACGGTTACGTTCTCTCTGCCCAAGCTAAGGACCCGGGTGTAAGGGACCTCTTCCTTTACCGTTTGGTGAGGTCGTAAGAACGGACCCTTTAGGATACCTGTCTCCTCGATGTCAGGTTCCCCAACGTCTCAGTCTGTGCTGACTTACTGACTCGTGTGTGCGTGGCGTTGATGTCTTTTCGGACCCGCCGTTTCTTCTGGGCGATTTCAGTTTTCATTTATTAATTTAAATTTTTGACGATGAAGTAATTTTTTTTTTGATTTTTTATGTCACCTGTATTCTTGAGACCAAGTCCGTATTCTTAACGACCGTCCCTCCTAGGTTCTTCAGTCACGTACATATCCCATATCATACTCCACATTGAGTATTATAGTTTACAAATAACATGCTCAACAACTATTACTATAAACAACTATTAGCCAAATAGAACCTTTACTACTGAACTAATCTTCAGGAAGGATACTACCTGTTCACAAAATTATGAAAGACAGAACCGTAATCGATTATCAATTACCCAAAGGGTATTTGAACAGTTTTACTTACTACCTGTATACTAACGTGTTTATTCATCCACCCAGGTCCCTCTAAGATCCTCTCTCGAAAGGACCGTGTCCTTCTTGATGAAAGGGTCGTTCGTAGGAAAGATAGGTGTCCCCGGAAGGTGGAGAAGGAGAGAAGGTACAGGATAAAGTGGTTGTGTTTTGTCGAGGAAGTAGTATTGGGGTGTTTTTATTCGTCTTCCCAAGCGATACGAGTTCGTAGGTTGATGGAAGGAGCAGATTCCCTCTTTCCCCGGGACAATGTAACATACCTTACCAATTAAAACGAACATAATATAATTTCGTGGACTTCTTAAAATACAGTACTATACGTAGTCTAATAGAATTATTAATATGAAAAAGAAAAAGAAAAATTTATATACCCATAGATCCATGTATAAATTATGGTATCATATTCATATACGAGTTTATATGAGATTCATAATATGTTTCCTTATATAAAAGTATATAAAGTGATATATAAATAAAGGTGACATGTCAGTATTCCCTAAACTAAATCAGTATGGACTTGCCAGATCACCAAAGGGGGTAAAAGAAGTTAAATTCAGACTTAAACCGTTATTACTCAAGTACTAGACTCGGTGTCAGTCGAGGGCTAGAACAAAAACGACTGACATATCTCGAAGAGGTAGAAGCCGACGTTTATTATATTAGTTCGACTAAAACCATAACTGGTAGACCACTACAGGTACACATCTCAGACGAGAACACAACGACCTTCTGCCACAAACGATACTGGTCGTACAAGAGAACCGTATTGAGATAATCGGAAACGGGACGAAGTAAGACATGAGGTTCCGGTTTAAACGGACAATAAAGTCCACAAAGAACTGAAGGATGAAAACGTAAGGTCTGAGGATATTACTTTTCCTGTAGAAAACCCCCACAATCAAGATCTTCCAGTACATCCAGAAGTATCTCGACAAGTTGAAGTCGAAGAAGTCACAATGACCAGTCCCGTATCTGAACCTAATGACACTATAACTTACCAAACGGAACCTTTACTTGTCTCTAGTAAGACAGTAAAAACTCTGACGTACGTTCATGACATAAAACCTAAGAAAAAAACTGACACTACGGATGAGGTAAAGAAGATTCCCTAAGGACGGGTGTTATCATCTATATTACCAGTAGACTCAATTTACTGTGGGACCTACACTTCAGTTCACCCGGTATCCTTCGATACTTGTTTCGATCACCTCCACTACCTTAAGGTCACCTCGATGAAGTTCACGACGTGAGTTATACGGTCGTGTAGACCTTTTGAGTCGTCACCGGTGTCCTGACCTTTTCCAGTCAAAAGTAACGTTAGGGTTTCTTTCCGTTACGGTTTCCTACGAGTTTGATGGTGTGTTAACGTGAGTAGAGTGTACGATCATTTCATTACGAGTTTTAAGAGGTTCGGTCCGAAGTCGTTATACACTTGGCACTTGAAGGTCTACAAGTTCGACCAAAATCTTTTCCGTCTCCTTGGTCTCTAGTTTAACGGTTGTAGGTGACCTAGTAACTCTTTCCTTCTCTCAAGGTCTTTTTGTAGATAAAGACGAAAGAACTGATACGGTTTCGGAAACTGACACACCTAGTGTTATTTGTCACCCTTTAAGACTTTCTCTACCTTTATGGTCTGGTGGACTGGACGGAGAAGTCTTTAGACATACGTCCAGTCCTTCGTTGTCAATCTTGTCCTGTACCTTGTTGTCTGACCGAGGTTTATCCTTTTCCTCATGTAGTTCCGACATATAACAGTGGGACGAATAAATTGAATATACGTCTCATGTAGAACTCTTTGCGACCCGACCTCCTTATGTTCGACCTTAGTTCTAACGGTCCTCTTTATAGTTATTGGAGTCTATACGTCTACTGTGGTGGGAATACCGTCCTTCATTTCTTCTTGATTTCTCGGAGAACTACTTTCACTTTCTCCTCTCACTTTTTTAACCGAATTTCAAGTTGTAAGTCTTTTGATTCTAGTACCGTAGACCAGGGTAGTGAAGTACCCTTTATCTACCCCTTTGTCACCTTTGTCACAGTCTGAAATAAAACTCCCCGAGGTTTTAGTGAGTCTACCACTGACGTCGGTACTTTAATTTTCTCGAATGAGGAACCTTCCTTTCAATACTGGTTGGATCTATCACATAACTTTTCGTCTCTGTAATGAAACGGTTGTTTCCAGACAGATCAGTTCCGATACCAAAAAGGTCACCAGTACATACCTGCACTCTCAACCTGATATTTCTTTCGACTCGTGACTTCTTAACTACGAAAACTTGAAAACTACGAAAAACCACAACCTCTTCTGAGAGATCTCAGGGAACCTGACGTTCCTCTAGGTTGGTCAGGTAGGATTTCCTCTAGTCAGGACCCACAAGTAACCTTCCTGACTACGACTTCGACTTTGAGGTTATTAAACCGGTGAACTACGCTTCTCGACTGAGTAACCTTTTCTGGGACTACGACCCTTTGTAACTCCCGTCCTCCTCCTCCCCTGTTGTCTCCTACTCTACCAACCTACCGTAGTGGTTGAGCTACCTGTACCCAGACCCACCTGAGGTCCTCAACCACTATCTATCCCTCCGGACCGCACGACGCCAAGTACCCCAACGTTTCTCAACCTGTACTGACTCGTTGACCTGACTTGACTTGATATATAAATTAAATGTACATACACATACATATAAAAATATTTTCACTTTCACAATCAGCGAGTCAGTACAGGTTGAGAAACACTGGGGTACCTGAAATCTGACGGTCCGTTCTTATGACCTTACTCAACGGTAAGGAAAGAGGTCCCCTAGAAGGATTGGGTCCCTAGTTTGGACCAGAGAACGTAACGTCTATCTAAGAAAGTATGACATTCATAATATGTTTCCTTATGTAAAAGTGTATGAGATAATATATAAATAAAATGTATATACCCGTACACATATGTATATGTATTAAGTGATTTTTGTCACATACGAGGAACTTCTTTTATGAAACGTATCTATATACCTATATAGATCGGTAATTTACATGTCATTATGTGTGTACGTTTTTAAACTATCAGGTGAGTTGTATAAATAATCACAAATATCTTCATCTTCCTTATTATTAGGAGAGAGGAGGACTCAGGGTTTGATTAATTCTTCGTGAGATTTTGACGTCGCGTTTTACACTTTCGGAAACATGGATGAAGAGAGAACGGTATTTTTTCTTCCTTACAGGTGCAAGATCTGTTTTCTCCGTAGCTCAAGGTCCTAGGTCAAGGTAGGGAAACGTTGAAGAACCAATGAAGAGGGGTCTTCTCGTCTTTAGTGAACAGACTGACTATTTTTTACTTTACTTGTCCGTCTAAGGAGAGAGGTCAACGGTACCAGGTACTGGTCTTCTGAACCGTGACGAACCCAGATGGACGTTGTCACATGAGTCAAAGTGACCCCCTCCCCCATTCGAGTTCCTCACTATTTCTCATGATCCTTCGACGATAAAGTTCGAGTTACTAAACCGAGAGGAAGACGACCAAAGATTCAATCGAACCCTTACCTCACTCCAATAAGAAACCAGGAAACATAAAGGTAACATTCTGGGTTTAGTGATAAGATATTAAACGAACAACGGGAAAGTGTATAACTCTTATAAAAGGAGACAACAATTTATAAGAAAGAAGACATCGTTGTAGAGATTACCGACAAGACATAAAGGAAACATACTACGAGACATGGAATGACTCAGTCGGAGTTTAATAATCTATTGACCCAAAAATTTTTAATTCAATGACATTTATTATATTCGTATGTTACTAGAAGGATTTGACAAGACAAGTAAAGGACTCCTACTTAAGACTTTACTTCAGAACGACCTAGTTGTACATACTTACAAACTTTACAATAAAATTTATATGTCACTCTTCGACAACAAGTCGTTCAAACGGAGTAGATTGCGAGGGGGGTCTTCATTTACTCTCATGGGTAATAGAAAATGGACATGATCTTATTTTCTTGTCATATTTTTATTGGACAGTATAGAGTGAAGGACACTAAACTATACGAAATCCGTCACCTTTTCTCGGTCCACGTGGGAAACAAACCTTCTGTGACAAAATGACACCAAACAGGTTCACACTTTACGGTCTAAAGGAATTCAGTTCAGTGGATTAGAGAACTGTAATGTTTGTAATCGTAAAATTTTGGACGAAACTTTAATTCTGTTTCCGTTTGCAGTAATGATCACACACACACAACCCCCCTCTCCCTTGGTACCCTTGGTCACTTCCTTAATTCTGACTCTATTGTCTTATCTTAGTCGTTACCCGGTCTACTCCGAACATTGACCTTGGTTAGACTGTTCTTAGTCTTCCACAGGTAAACGTAAAAAGTAAAAGACTTGGAAAACCAGTGTGAAAGTCCTTGGGACCCATTTAGAAATGGAGGAGATCTAAGACGAAGAGCATTTTGAATTTTTGTGGTGTCCGTCGATGTTGATGTGTGTTTGTGTCGAGGTAAATCCGGTGTCCTACCGTGAGACCCACGTATGTTCACTACTTCACAGTGTGAGGGGGACCTTTTTTTCCGAGACGCAGGGAACCCTCCGACCTCTCGACGGTGCGTGTCGGTGTCCATTTGTCAGACCGTGGAGGTCCCCTCCTCAACTATCACTGATTGTAAAAGACGTCAGTCGTAGGGGTCGAAGAGTCCACATAAAAGGGGGTGTTCAGTTTGCGACCGGTCTCGGACGGATGTGGTCGACTGGAGGATCCGAAGAACGAGGGAAGGTTCCAATGTGAATGTCTCTCACTCTTATAAGAATAAAGTAGGCCCCTTCGATGATAATTGTATTGGAACTCTACTTGTGCGTCCCTTTCCATTTGGTGAAGTAACGAACACTACTGTACCCTCTTTACGTAAAGGTGTAGTAAGTATCAAACTTCATAGGTTCTGTCTTCACGACAAAAAGAAATAATAATTATAAGGTGACACATCCTCACTCCAATTGTACAATTTACGCCAAAATCCGTTTAGTATATTTTATTAAAAAGGGTATAGACCTGTTGTCTTCAACAGGAACAATAGTATCAATAATAATAACAGTAAATAGTAATTTTACGCTACATCTTTCCTTTTATAGGAATTCGAAATTTACGATTAAATTGTGAAGACTACATTAGTGGTCTTGTAGGTTTCCTCTGTATTTCCTACGGTACTCAGGAACCGTCTGTTTTATGTGAATTGATGTAGACACGACGACGACGACGACGATTCAGCGAAGTCAGCACAGGCTGAGACACGCTGGGGTATCTACCGTCGGGTGGTCCGAGGGGGCAGGGACCCTGAGAGGTCCGTTCTTGTGACCTCACCCAACGGTAAAGGAAGAGGTTACGTACTTTCACTTTTCACTTTCACTTCAACGAGTCGGCACAGGCTGAGAATCGCTGGGGTATCTGACGTCGGGTGGTCCGAGGAGGTAGGTACCCCAAAAGGTCCGTTCTCATGACCTCACCCCACGGTAAAGGAAAAGGTTACGTACTTTCACTTTTCACTTTCACTTCAGCGAGTCAGTACAGGCTAAGAATCACTGGGGTAATCATTTCATATTTATTACCATTTTTCTTGAGCTAATTTCGGTACTATCACTAAAAGTGACCATGTTTCTTTCGTCCTCAAGGGTCTGATTCTGTCTGCTCCCTCTTATTATCTGTCACTCCCCTGTCTCACCTGAAGTTGTTCCTTAGTGGTCTTTCATTAAGTCATAAAGTTCGCACTCCTTTACTGTCTTTAGGAACTTACGTTTCAATACACAACAAAAACAGAAATTTAAGCGGGGTCTTTGTCTTACTTCGGACCACTCGTCCCCACAAAACACTACTTCTGTGACAAAACCGTAATCTGTGAATAGTAACGTCTTTTCTGACCTAATCCTGGTTCTATCTCCACCTCTTCTGTCTGCTGTGTGTCCCTACATAATCCTCCGGTGACATTGACTGATTACATTGTCTGTGAGAGTCTATAGGGTCGTAGACCTTTGGACTGGTGTCTAGGAAAGTCGAGACTCGACTAGAGATTCCTGAGTGAAAAGAAGAGGACGGCAGGGGAGGTCAGAGAGTCAAGTAAACCATTTTGGGACTTACGTAGCTTGGTCGGTAGTCAAAAAGATGGGGATAACGTGAGTATGTCTAATTGTTGTTAGTCCCAATAGGTTGTCCTGTCTTTTCAAATTCACATTTAAAGACTTTGTCCCGGATTTTAACAGGGGGACTGAAAATGATGTAAAGAGACAAAATAACATAAGAGTCGTTCACACTACCCACTTAAAAGTGTACGGGAAGGAATGAAAGAAGACTATTAGAACGGAGTAAGAGAACTTCTTGTGAACAACAACTGAGAGATACAGTACAGGTTGAGAAACACTGGAATACCTAACATCGGGTGGTACGAGGAGACCAGGTACCCCAAGAGGTCCGTTCTTGTGACCTCACTCAACGGTAAAGGAAGAGGTCGCCCAGAAGGACTGGGTTCATAGTTTAGACAAACAGGACATAATGTTCGTCTAAGAAACGGTCTTTTTGGTACTATACCTCTGAAATCAGGTTTAGTTCTTTGGGTAACCTAGACGTGGGTAAAAAAGGAATCATATTACCCTTTTACAAAGAAAGAAGGTACTCTACGATTTTGAAAGTGTGTACGTGTCCTAGACTCGGGACAAGGACGGTTTTCTAAAGATAACACTTAAAACCGGAGTGTAAAATATTAACTATCAAGGGTAAGTATGTATTTGTATTAAAGTTTATGGTAAATAAACAAAGTAGCAGTTTCCAAATTTCTACGACCCTTTCTAACTTCCATCCTCTACCAACCTACCGTAGTGGTTGAGTTACCTGTACTCAAACTCATTTGAGGACCTCAACCACTACCTGTCCCTCCGGACCGTACGACGTCAGATACCCCAGCGTTTCTCAGATCAGTCTGTACTGACTCACTGACTTGACTTGACTCGATATATAGTCCACAAATACTCATTCGTTATATAATTAACGAAGTGTTCTGGTTTTTAAATGTGTGGCAAGGTCTCAGACGATCATCTTTAAGATCAGAGTAGAGTTTAGTTTGCTTTTTTTATTTTGTTAGATGAAAGTACTTGTGTGTCAGGGGAAGTCGATAGTTTAGTGCGACGACGTGGAGTGTCTCTTTAAAGAAGATTCTCAACACATGGGTGGTACAGGGGTGAAACGGTAGAATGTTAGTAAAAAGTTTGGTGAGACTAAAACAAGGACAAGGGTAGTAAGGTAATTTTGACGAGGTCGAGTTCAGAGTTTACTATGGGTACAACGGTTTAGGTTGTGTGTAAGAAGTCAGGAGTGGGAATAGAACCGTCGTAACTTAATATAGTAGTTAGGAAAGAAGAACTTCGTGAGAAGAGAACGGAAGACAATGTGGTGTGGGAACGACCTTAAGAAAGTCAAGGAACTAATCTGTAGCATACACTAAGAGAGACACGTACGTCAAGGGAAACAGACATATAGACTTAGAAAGATGAGAAGTCCTAAATCAAGTTCATAGCGAAGAAGTTTCAGAAAAGATCGATTGGTTAGATTGCATTTGAGGTCGAAGAGAAAGTACAACAAGATTAGAAACGGTGGTTTTGACAGTCTAAAACAGTGTTTTAACATATCTCTACACGTTTTAAACGAATTCTTATAAAAGATGGTGATAATTAACTAAAATATTATGATTAGACAGGTCACTACCTTAATATATGTTAATATAGGAATTACGAACCATATGTCATTTACTATCGACTTACATACTCGATCCATAAATCGAGAGGAATACAACAGGGTACAAACTTCGACTTACTCTGTCCCAATTTTTATTGTGGGACAGAAAACCGTACCTATTACTTCAAAAGTTACTTTAAGTAAACAACAAGTCAGTGAGTCAGTACAGGTTGGGAAACACTGGAGTACCTTACACGGTGTGATCCGAAGGGACAGGATGTGGTAGAGGGTGTCGAACGAGTTTGAGTACAGGTAACTCAGCCACTACGTTAGGTTCGTAGATCAAGAGATAACAGGGGAAGAGGAGGACGGAAGTTAAAAGGGTTTTAGTCCCAGAAAAGATTTCTCAGTTGAGAAGTGTAGTCCACCGGTTTCATAACCTCGAAGTTGAAGTAGTCAGGAAGGTTACTTATAAGTCCCAACTAAAGGAAATCCTAGTTAACCAAACTAGAGGAACGATAGGTTCCCTGAGAATTCCCAGAAGAGGTTGTGGTGTCAAACTTTCGTAGTTAAGAAGTCGTGAGTAGGAAGAAATACCAGGTTAAGAGTATAGGTATGCACTGATGTCCTTTTTTGGTATCGAAACTGATATATCTGAAAATAACCGTTTCATTACAGAGACGAAAAATTATACGACAGATCCAACCAGTATCGAAAACAAGGTTCCTCGTTGGCAGAAAATTAAAGTACTGACGTCAGTGGTAAATGTCACTAAACCTCGGACCCTTTTATTTCAGACAGTGATAAAGATAACAAAGGGGTAGATAAAAGGTACTTCACTACCCTGGTCTACAGTACTAGAAGCAAAAAACTTACAACTCCAAATTCGGTTGTAAAAGTGAGAGGAGAAAGTGGATGTAGTTCTCCGAGAAATAACAAGTGAAAGACGGTATTCCCTCCACAATAGACGTATAGACTCCAATAACTATAAAGAGGGTCGTTAGAACTAAGGTCGAACACGAAGTAGGTCGGACCGTAAAGTGTACTACGTGAGACGTATATTCAATTTATACGTCCCATTGTTATATGTCGAAACTGTATGAGGAAAGGGTTAAACCTTGATCAGAAAACAAGGTACAGGTCAGGATTGATAACGAAGAACTAGACGTAAGTCAAAAGAGTCCTCCGTCTATTCCACTACCCATAAGGGTAGAGATTCTTAAAAGGTGTCAAACAACAGTAGGTGTATCAGTTTCCGAAATCACAGAGTTACTTCGTCTTCATCTACAAAAAGACCTTGAGAGATCGAAAAAGATACTAGGTTACCTACAACTGTTAAACTAGAGACCAAGGAAACGGAAGAGATTTAGGTCGGACTTGTAGATTTTTAAGATCCAAGTGTATGACAACTTCAGATCGAATCTCCTAAAACTCGTAATGAAACGATCGTACACTTTACTCACGTTAACACTCAATCAGACTTGTAAGTAACCGTAACAGGAAGAAACCCTAACCTTACTTTTGACTGGAAAAGGTCAAGACACCGGTGACGACCCAAAAGATTTAAACGACCGTATAACTCACGTCATGAAAGTATCGTGATAAAAAATCCTAAACTTTATCGAGTCGAACTTAAGGTAGTGGAGGTGATCCAAACAAGCATCACTACGAAGGATTCCGGGTGTCTGAAGTTTCTAAAGACCGAGATCCACTTACTAGTGTGGTAGCACCAATAGACACAGTAATTCTAGAAAAAACATGTCAAGAAGACACGTCCTTTTAAACCTTCACCCAAACGAGATCCTCTTTTCAACACTAGGTAAAACCCTGTGACTCAACTCGACAATTATAAATTCAACTCGACAATAGTAAATTTAACCCGACAATGATAACTTTCCTCTTCTATGTCGTGTACCTGTCTCGGTATAAACATCTGTGTCACCGAAGGGGAGGTGGGGATTGGATGACAAAACAACAACGAGTCAGCGGTTCAGGACAGACTGAGAAATACTGGGGTACCTGACATCGTGCGGTTCACAGAGACAGGGAGTGGCAGAGGACCTCAAACGAGTTCAAGTACAGGTAACTTAACCACTACGATAGGTTAGTAGAATAGGAGACGAAAAGAGAAGAGGAAAATGGAAGTTGGAAAGGGTCGTAGTCCCATAACATGTTGGGTGACGTGACTTCGGTATTATGAATCACCAAACTAGAAGGGAGGTTATCGTATGGTGAATACAATGAGAATAAAAGGGAACAGTTCCTGAACAAACACTTGGGTCCAGATTCGGTTAACCACATCTTGTAAGTCACTGTTATCTCTAACCGGTCCTTACTCCTGACCTGGGTCCAGACGCGTTCCTCCGTACTCCTCCAAAGAATTCTATATACCCTTTTAGAAAGAACAGGACACCCGTAATTTTTCTCTACGAGAGAGATAGGACGACTTGTGTTCCCTCCTGCGTGTATCGGGAGTAACGTTGACAGTTGTGTATCGGTTGCCTTTCGGTACAAACCTTATTTCGGTTACGCACCTGTCGTTTTGGTTTTTGCACCAAAAGACTAAGACAGTATATACCGGCACAATTGTTTGGGACGACGACGACGACGACGACGATTCAGCGAAGTCAACACAGGCTGAGACACGCTGGGGTACCTACCGTCGGGTGGTCCGAGGGGGCAGGGACCCTAAGAGGTCCGTTCTTGTGACCTCACCCAACGGTAAAGGAAGAGGTTATGTACTTTCACTTTTCACTTTCACTTCAGTGAGTCAGCACAGGCTGAGAACCACTGGGGTACCTGACGTCGGGTGGTCCGAGGAGGTAGGTACCCTAAAAGGTCCGTTCTCATGACCCCACCCCACGGTAACGGAAGAGGCATTGTTTGGGACTTCGGGGGATTAAGACAAAAAAGGACAATACTGGTTTATTAAATAATTATCAAATAATTATTCGACCTAATAGAAAATAGAAATAAGAAGAAAATCGATTCTTGAAGGAATAACAATGTGTAGTCCTTTCTAGAATCCCCTTACTCATATTCTTTTTTGTTCTTTTACCTGTTCAAGTGTATTATTCATTGTAGTAATTTTATTTTTTTTACCCTCCTGAGTTCGTTGTTGTTACCGTCGGTTCATGATATAGACTTCTTTACAATGATCAATCTTTCTTATTTATATTTTTCACTTTTTCTGTACTTATGTCATTTTTTTCTTTTCTGGTGACGGTATGAGTAAATCAAGTCAAGTCAAGTCAGTGAGTCAGCACAGACTGAGAAACCCTGGGGTACTTAGTGTCGTGTGGTCCGGAGGCACAGGTAGTGGTTGAGGGTCTCAAGTGAGTCCGAGTGCAGGTAGCTCAACCACTACGGTAGGTCGGTAGAGTAGGAGACAGTAGGGGAAGAGGAGGACGGGGGTTAGGGAGGGTCGTAGTCTCAGAAAAGGTTACTCAGGTGAGAAGTGTACTCCACCGGTTTCATGACCTCAAATGGATAGGATAAAACATTTCGTCACTACGACCACTATAATAAGTTAACTTAATAAGTTAACTTAATAAGTTAAGTCATGTTGTCATACACTCTCTTCAGGGTCATGGTCATCCATTCTCACAAACATTTTCATAAAGACTCCTCTTTGAAGTTGTTTTAAGGTTATTTCAGTTCAAGTAGTTAAATAGGTACATGTATATTATGAAACGTATGTAAAGAGTTGAGAAACTAGTAAATAAATCGGTACACAGAATAAGGTCCGTGACAGGATCATGACCCAGAGTCGTTGTTCAGACGAGAATTCAACGGGTGCCTGAGGACCACCTCTCTTTCTGGTCCTTTTCCATAAGGTGTCAGACCAATTAGGACTTTACTTACATCCATACACAGGACCGTTATACCGTTGATGTATTGGGATCCATCCAATCCGCTTTTCCGGACCCCTTTATAACGGACGAGACACACAGATTCCTTCTCGTCCTCAACAGTCCGTTTTCCGTTTTGTTTGTCTTGTACTTTACTCTCTACATATTATGTCGAGATCTCAGAAGTCATACTGAGAACACAGGACTCGACCGAATACCGAAAGACCAGGAGAATGCATAACGGGGTAGTTAGATGTTTTCCGGTGAGTCGGGTTACGTTTATTCTTTTATTTACTTTTCGTAGATGATCGGTACCGTAAGCTGTAATAGTGAAAATCACTCTACTTACTTGTACTGTTTTTTGAGAAGTTACCAAGAAGTTCTATGGTCTAGAGAGACATGAGTAAAACTCTCCGTTTACTGAGTCTAGGGTCATAGAGACCCTAAAGGAAGTAGTACGTCTAAGTCGGCGTATTCCTGTGACTAGACGAATATTTGGTCGATCGTTTATGACGATTAATGTAAAGTATGTGGAGTTATGTTACGTGTACCCACAGGTCTTTTCTGAAGAGAGTTTCTTATAGGCTGGCGTTCGTTTATTGACGAAGAATAAAAGATTTTGTCTTTGTTCACTTCGCTGAACATAGACATTAGTTCTTTTAGAAAAGAACTAGTCACCTGACTCTCAGGTTTGTTGGACTGATAAAAAGTAAGAAGTGTCCGAAGACGATACAACTAATTCTGTTAGACGATTCAGGGTTAAGAATGATATTATAAAGTCTTCGAGAAGAACACGGATCCATCAGTCTCCTCCCTTCCAGTCGAGTGGTTAGTAAGACACTTTCCTTTATTCGTGAAGTGTCCCTGTCGACGAGACACGTACGCTTGTATTGGTAGTGACCGTGTCTGTTTTAAAGAAACGTTTAGAGTCATTGATTTCTTAAATGTCAGAGGGAGTTATCGATTGAGAACAGAAGTCTTGTAAGATTGAAACCTTTGTGAGAAGGAGTCTGGATTAGGTTCGGATAGAAGTACCTCTTATAGAATTAAATCAGAGTCCTTCTTCGTCCTTTATATGATACACCGTTCTAAACTCCGTACTATTGACCCAGAAATCCGATTTTTATAGAGAGGATGTCTATAAGAACATAGAGTGTCCTGGATTTTAGATGACTAACAATACTATACGGTAATGAAAGATTTACTAATTCATCATTTTTTTTTACAACCGTTAGAAGGATACTTGATTACGAAATAGTGAATTTAAAAAACTCAAATAACTTTCTCGAACTTTTAGAATAAATTTATATATAAAATTAACATATTAGGAAAACACCTTTTATATTTGTTTCACTTAAGGATTGGGAAGGAGTATAAGTTGTAGGTTGAGAAGACTTGGGAAAAAAAAAAATTGACTCAGTATTTATAGATACGAAAAGGTGTGTACTTTTAAGAGACACGAGCTCTCAGCCACTACGTCGTAAAGAATTTTATTACAAGACGATAGTAGAGCCGCTACAAAGAGGTTCACCAACTGTAGGTAAGATATTCAAGACAACAAGTACGAAAGAACTAAATTCCTCCGAATTTACCTTCTAGTAGTCTTTTGTCGATCTTGTTTATAAATGAGGGGTGACGACGACGACGATTCAGCGAAGTCAGCACAGGCTGAGACACGTTGAGGTATCTGCCGTCGGGTGGTCCGAGGGGGTAGGGACCCTAAGAGGTCCGTTCTTGTGACCTCACCCAACGGGAGTTACGGGTGATTTACTTTATAGTTCAATGACGTAAACTACGTCTGTTAAAATTATATATAATGAATATTTCGTGTACTTAACTAACTTTAAAACTGGTACAAACGTGTGCTTGTCTGTTACTGTAACGGTAATGTCACTAGAGGCCGTTTGTCACTAAGTTACAACAGCAGTTTAAAAAGTCTCTACAATTTTAGACTTTTTGTCTACAGAATTTAACTACTTTATACCGATAAGGTTTATTTATTAAGTAAATATAAAAGTAAGTTAGTAATTTTTAATAAAAACTCACGAGTGACACACTGTCACCATTCTCGGTGTCTGACGATTTCATCTACCTAACCAAAGAGGTCAGTGTGTGGATCTTTAAGTATCTAGATATCGATGTATGACATGGGCTCAAATACTGGGCTATCACTTGTCTCCAAGGATCAAAAGGTATTCTTTAGAAAACTAATCCTTTTTGGGGTTCCCCTCTCACCCTAACTGTACATATCTGATAACTATGACACATATTTTCTTTATTGATTACTCACGGATGACGTATCGTCTTCCTTGAGATGAATCACAAGTCCCCACTGGATTTACCCTTCCTTTAAGTTTTTTCTCCATTTATACATATACACGTCGTCTAAGTGAAACGAGAAGTCATCCTTGATTGTGTTGTAAAATTTCGTTGCTATGAGACTATTTTTAAAAAAAATTTTTAACGATAAGACGGTTCTTCAATATATGGGTATTCTCCTCCTTCTCATTCACCTCTCCAAAATCTTTATTTATCTGCATAATAGGACTTTATTACAAATGTATCCCGGTCTTTTCCTGTCTCATCCGTACCTGATTCACCTGCTCCGTGAGGACGGAAACTTAACTCTTTCTCGTGTCTTCGTCTCCATTCGACTCTCCCTCTCTGTGCCTTGTCGTCGACGGTCGGGCACTGTACCTTTCTAAGAATAGCTCAGAAATGAAGGGAAACTAAGGTCCTCTAACTAAGTGACCTACAAAAAGACTGAGGGTACTCGAAGGGTTTAAGTCTTGAACAAACGGACCGACATCCTATATTTAGTGAGTTAGGGATGGGACACACGTGGGGATCCAAGTTGGAAGGACGGACGGAGAACGATATAGTGTGGAAAGTAGTGTTTTATTAGTTTACTTCGAAATGTTTCCTAGAACCTTCTGAAGATTTTGTTAGATTTATAGTCTAACAAAATTTTCCTTTTAATGTATTATTGTAAGTCGAAAGAAGGACAGTATGTAAGAGGAGACTGTTGCTTCGAGTACAGGAGATTGGGTTAAGTCCACTGTCCATACGGAGAGTCGATGAGAGTCTATTGAGAAAAAAAACAATAAATATAATCCTTAGTATCATCGAAGTACACCTTCTTCTTTGAAGGGGCAAAACACCAAATGACTCCACCCGTCGAATTTTGTTCGTGTGTGAACTGTGTGTCTCTGTGTGTGTCCTGATTGAGAGTATGTAGTCAGTGATAGAACCGTAATCTACATACTTTCCACTTTACTATTTGACACAGGGGTACCTCAAGGGAACCGAACCTCTCTTTCCTTCTGTCTAGTTCTCAAGGACATTATTGATTCTACACCTGTTCCGTCGGGTGTCACGAAGGTCACGACTCTTATAGGTTTCTACTAGAGTTCCTCTGGGTGTTCATCTCTCTACTTTCCAGTGACTCGTAAACAGTCCATCCTCCCACGTGACGACCACCTCACTTGTAGATGACTAAGAACGGAGATCGACGGAAAGGACGGACACTATTGTCGTAGTAGTGATGGGCTCCCTGGGGGTAGAGAGGTATACTAAGAAAGGTGGAGACCAGATCCCGGTACATATGCTGGGTCCAGGGTGAGTAGGCCTTAGGGTAACAGGACTGGTGTCCTAATCACTGTCTACTTTCTGAAGTCGGTCTGATTACTCTGAAGTTACGGTCTGAAAATAACATGGTCCATTCTTTCTCCACCAGAGAGAAACAGGACCTCAACGGTTATCCGATCTGACATTAACCCTCGTCAACCGTCGGTAGCATGTTAGGACTCCCTTTTTTAGACTCTGTCAGTGACATCTTCCTTCGTCTTGACTGTCTGCCTTTTAGTCTAGTCCTAGACTGCTTTGGTGAGTTCATAGACCTACGTCGAAACGGACTTAGACATTATTTAAATGGAGCTTAAGACAAAAAGTCAAAATAAATACGTAAATTGAATCGACGTGACCCAGACACAACGACGTGCACCCGAAAGAGATCAACACCACTCGTCCCCGATGAGAAACAGCGTCACGCACTCACCGAGTAACCCCACCAAGGAGACGAACGTCTCATACCCGAGCTCCCACGTGTCCACCGTGTACCCGAGTCCCCAACACCACACACACGGACCTCACGCCCGAGTCGTCGACACGACGGGTTCGAATCAGTGGGGTGCCGTATACCTCAAAAAGACCTGGTCCCTAACTTAGACACAGACGACGTGACCGTCCGTCTCAAAATTGGTGACCGAGTGGACTCTTCAGGTTGGAGTTTGAAAAGTTAATAAACTCAGATCTCAAAGGGAAAAAGTGGTTTCAGTCTAATTCGAGACAACACAAAGGACGAAAACTTCTCGAGGATTATCACCCCAACCCACCCACCACACACCCTCTTTCTGTCTAAAACTCCCCGGTGTTCCACCTCACGATCCCCGACTTTTCAGAAGAGAGTTGTAAGTATACGACTTCAGGGTCTGGGGTCTTAAAAGTCAAGTCAAGTCAAGTCAGCGAGTCAACACAGGCTGAGAAACGCGGGGTTACTCAGTGTCGTGCGGTCCGGAGGGACTGGTAGTGGTTGAGGACCTCAAGTGAGTCTGAGTGCAGGTAGTTCAGGTACTACGGTAGGTCGGTAGAGTAGGACCCAGCAGGGGAAGAGGAGGACGGGGGTTAGGGAGGGTCGTAGTGTCAGAAAAGGTTACTCAGTTGAGAAGCGTACTCCACCGGTTTTATGACCTCAAAGTCGAAATCGTAGTAAGGAAGGTTTCTTTAGGGTCCCTACTAGAGGAAATCCTACCTGACCAACCTAGAGGAACGTCAGGTTCCCTGAGAGTTCTCAGAAGAGGTTGTGGTGTCAAGTTTGTGTAGTTAAGAAGCCGTGAGTCGGAAGAAGTGTCACGTTGAGAGTGTAGGTATGTACTGGTGTCCTTTTTGGTATCGGAACTGATCTGCTTGAAATCAGTCGTTTCATTACAGAGACGAAAACTTATATGATAGATCCAACCAGTATTGAAAGGAAGGTTCCTCATTCGCAGAAAATTAAAGTACCGACGTCAGTGGTAGACGTCACTAAAACCTCGGGGTTTTTTATTTCAGACTGTGACAAAGGTGACAAAGGGGTAGATAAAGGGTACTTCGCTACCCTGGTCTAGGGTACTAGAATCAAAAGACTTACAACTCGAAATTCGGTTGAAAAAGTGAGAGGAGAAAGTGAAAGTAGTTCTCCGAAAAATCAAGGAGAAGTGAAAGACGGTATTCCCACCATAGTAGACGTATAGACTCCAATAACTATAAAGAGGGCCGTTGGAACTAAGGTCGAACACAAAGAAGGTCAGGTCGTATTCGTCCCACTGTTATATGTCGGCATTGCATAAGGAAAAGGATAAACCTTGGTCAGACAACAAGGTACAGGACAAGATTGACAAGGAAGGACTGGACGTATGTCTAAAGACTTCTCCGTCCCGTCCACCAGACCAAATAACACTAGGTGTGTCAGTTTCCGAAACCGTATCAGTTGTTTCGTCTTTATCTACAAAAAGACCTTGAGAGATCGAAAAAGGTACTAGGTCTCCTACAACCGTTAAACTAGAGACCAAGGAGACGGAAAAGATTTTAGTCGAACTTGTAGTCCCTCAAGTGCCAAGTGTATGACGACTTCGGACCGAACTTCTTAAAACTCGCAATGAAATGATCGTACACTCTACTCCCGTTAACACGCCATCAAACTCGTGAGAAACCGTAACGGAAAGAAACCCTAACGTTACTTTTGACTGGAAAAGGTCAGGACACCGGTGACGACTCAAAAGGTTTACACGACCGTATAACTCACGTCGTGAAAGTGTCGTAGTAGAAAGTCCTAAACTTTATCGAGTTGACCTTAAGGTAGTGGAGGTGATCGAAACAAACATCACTACGAAAGATTCCGGGTGAACTGAGGTGTAAGGTCCTACAGACCGAGATCTGTCTTGAAATCTTACACTTATATTGACCTCTGTCTCAGAAACTTCTTCATTAATTCCAATTCACTTCATTGACCTCACCCGGGACTAGGTTATACTAACTATAGGAAATTCTTTTTTCTTTTTCTGTGTATACGTGTTTCCCTTGTGGTGCACTTCTGTATCCCTCTATGACGGTAGTTGTTCGATTCCTCTCTCCGATGTCTTCTTTGGTTCGGACAACTGTGGAACTAGTACCTGAAGATCGAAGGTCTTGACACTTTTTTATTTGACGACAACAAATTCGGTGACTCTTACATGACGAAACAATTCCGTCGGGATCATTTGAGTGTCTCTGTCCAAGGGGTCTTCTTTCTACCGGTTCCTATTTACTGATCGTAATAGTTTTACCCATGTAAATCTACACTACTGTCTGACTTTCGAGATTCTCCATCTTTACCTTATCACGTTTCAGATAAATTTTCCTGTGTGTTTCACCTTCCCTGTATAACAGTGAAAGTAGTGTTAAAACAAAAGTAAGGGAGAAGGAAAATACATTAAAGAAACAGGTACTTCCTCCTATTCGGTGTCCCATATCAAAAATCTGAAACAGTGAGTTCCGAAGCTTATGGATAAACAAAACTTTACATAGTCCCTGGGTGAACACGGTTTATATTGGTTAGATAGAAAGGACGATTTTAATACCTTATTGGAAAAAAGTGTTCTCTGGTGTTAACACTACCCGTCTCAGACTATGTTCAGACCGTAAAAATTCGACCAGAGAAGTTCATCTGACCGAAGATTCTTTACCCAATAACAACTAAAAACGAAGGTTTACCATATACCAAGATAAAACAGACACGTGTCGTCTTAGGACTTCTTTCTTCCAAATCAGACCGGAAATTTGTTACTACTGTTTTTCGAAGTTAACAACTTGGAATTTTTAAAGGCTTGGAGTTCCTGTACGAGAAGTGATAATTGACATTACTTCAGGAAATCGAAACCCTCAATCTCTCTTCCCATTTTCACTTGCTACTAAGTTTTCGATCGCCTTCTCTTTCTTCCTTGAAGACAAGCTTTTTCTTAAAATTTTTAACCTAAACAAACGGGACTAGGACCCACACTCTTGAGCAATACCTGATTTAGGAAGTACAAAGTAGACCTATGTGTTTCTGTCACGACTTCGACCTTGAGCTCCCTTGGTCAGAAGACACAATAAAGATTGAGAGGTGAATAATTTCAATCTGGTTATGATAAAAGAGACATAGCTCAAAATAGTCTCTGTAAAAGTTCACGAGAAATGAGCGAACTATCTTTCGTAGACCCGTAAGAACTCACAAAAGTACCTAAAAATGGGTACGAGTATTTTTTTTGTATTCCAAGAAAAAAAAAGAAAATTTCGTGGTAAAGTGAAAGACTATATTAACAAATAATTAAAAGTCTAGTGAGATATTTAGTACAGGAGATATAACCTGACAGTTTTTTATGGTAAAAAAAAAAAAAACTTTGCTATCACGGAAGAGTCTGAGTGACAACTACAATCGAAAGTTAGAACCGACCCTATAAAAGACGACTAAGTGAGATTTTTGTTGATGAAGATTTACGAAAAATATGAATCCCTCTTTTACTTTAGTTCACGAAAAATTTTTAGTATAATTCACTTATGTAATATATAATTGTTCGTAAAAGAATAAAAATATTACCCCTTTTAACAATTCATGTTAAAGTGAAAGGGATTAACATTATTTTCTCTCAACGAAAATCTGACTTTGTGTTAGTTGACAGACTATTTGTCGTCGGTTGAGTTCCGTCCCAACTTTGGGATCACTTATACGACTGGGAGGAGTATTTACCTACATTAAATATCTATCCAGTTCTGAAATACGGAAGGGATTTTATATATAAAGGTCGACAAAAGGACAAACTATCAAAGTGTGTGACTCCATATTTACTTTCACTTTTTGTTCTTCTCCCCTGTAATACAAAGATTTTGGGTATCAATCTGTATGTTTCTGCACCGAAAGACAAAATTTTACTTCAAACTTATTTTGACGTACTCGTCTGTCGACGTCGATATGACTGAAAGTCTTCTAATAAATAGATAAAGGATGTATTTGTCGTTCCAGTCCGAAAATACAAGGTGAAAAAGATACTCCGAAGGTTACAGTCTCGGGTGTTACTACAAAAGGGAGGGATTTGAGTATAAATAACAACGGCGGGGACTAAACCGTGAATCGTATTCGATGGGTCCTAACAATTGATAGAAAAAATACATGTGCAGGACAGACAAGTGCATTGGTTACGAGGAACTGGTATTCCCGTTCTAGAATCACGTGAAATATAACGGTCGTGTCTCATTTCACGAAACGATCTCATTGTAGACAAAACCCTACTACCACCACTACTACGTTATTTCTTCTCCGTAATAAGTTAACGTGACCCTGTGCTTCCGTTGACCTTTTAAGAGACGATGGTTAGGATCTCGAAACTAATAATGTCCTTGAATAGGTTGCAAACCGTTTAAAATTCGGTAAAAGAAAGTCAGGTTCATTCGACCATAACTCGATGACTTAATTAAGTGTAACGTAAAAATATGTGTAGAATAAGAAGATCGTCCAAGAGTGAGTAATTTGGGAAACCAGTCACCAAGAGGGAGATCGAATTTTAGTTGTTACGAAATATTTTATGTCTACAGTCTCGGGGTTAGTTGTAGATTTTATAGTTTTATAAATCTCTCTCCTAAGTTATTAGTTACAAAAATTTTATAAAGATTAATACTAAGATTACACGTTGGTGGTGACTTTTAGGAAGTTTCTAATATGAGTACAGTTATAGGTCGGAATAAAAATGGAGAAGATTTCAAAGATATCTGAAGTGTATGACAAATTTCGGAAGTACTTTATTACCATACGTGTTTCTTTCCTCTCTAGTTTACTAAAAGTAAATCTACATAAAAACATAGTGTATAAAGAAGTGAAGGGTGTAACAAAATATTTTCTAGACTTCATTGAAAGTTTTACGGAAATCTTATTTTATTTATAACTCCCTTAACCTTGCCTTCTTTACATTCCCACCCCTTTTTTTGCTGTTATCTTTTAGTACAGCCACTACAAACGTTTGACCCTACGAATCACGGAAAAGATTCCGAACTACATCGCGTGTCTAAATAAATTTAGATGTAAAGGATCGTCGGTTTCGTTTCTCCCTTTGTTTCCACGATATACCAAAGGTATTTTAATTTCGTCAAATAAAAAGGTCTGTGAATCCTTAGGAAATCTCCTTTTGAAAACCGACACTATCTGTTGTCGAGGTTGACTCAGTAACAATGGTTGTTTTTACATAAAGGAGGGTGACAAAGAATTTCAAGATAGTCATAGCAGAGGACCGTTACTATTATCTTGTGTTAAAACGTCAAGCGAGTCAACACAGGCTGAGAAACGTTGGGGTACCTGACATCGGGTGGTCCGAAGACGTAGGTACCTTAAAAGGTCAGTACTCATGACCTCACCCAACGGTAAAGGAAGAGGTCCCCTAGAAGGACTGGATCCCTAACTTGGGCCCAGAGGGTGTAACGTCCGTCTGCGAAATGGTAGACTCGGTGGTCCCTTAGAGGGTATTCCTCGGATTTAATACGTTAATAAGTCTTTCGTTTAAAATCTCTTACTTACGGGAAGTCTATCAGAAGGTATTTATAATAAAAAACACTGACACAAAAACTATTACTAAGTGTTTACAAAATTCTGACAGAAATTTATACTTTCGGAAGACACAGTTATCAGACAAAGATTTATTCCCGTCTGAGTAACCGAACTGGTAGTAGACTCATCTCCCTGATCAAGACCAGAAAAGTGATTTTTATTTATAGGTTTTAATTGTGTATACCAACTCTACGATTTTCGGGTATAGATCTCAATTAACCACTTTCTTCTAAGGAAATCTGACCTCGTTTAAACAAGATCCTTTTATCAGGAATCAGTCGAAATTATAACCTTATTCTTAAAGAATGAAATGACAAATTGACTTTTGAAGGATCTCAACTCGATACGTAGTTTATAAAGGAATTGATATAAAGTTATTTATAAACTAATGACAGGAATAACGAAAAGGTTTATATTCTGTGACCCCGTGCTCGTGGAAGTGGAAGGGATGTTATAGGTCAGTACGACATCTACAGAAAAAAAAAAAAAATTACTCCTGTAAATTAGATTCGTTACTTTGGTTTTCGTGTCTTAACCCTACGTCTCTTCTCTGTGCTACATCTCGATTTTAAAAGACTTCTTAGTCAAAAACGGAGGGTGGAGTGGACACCGTATCGGAACTTGTTTAGGTAAGGAATGTNAAAAAAAAAAAAAAAATTACTCCTGTAAATTAGATTCGTTACTTTGGTTTTCGTGTCTTGACCCTACGTCTCTTCTCTGTGCTACATCTCGATTTTAAAAGACTTCTTAGTCAAAAACGGAGGGTGGAGTGGACACCGTATCGGAACTTGTTTAGGTAAGGAATGTCCGTCTTAAACAAAATGAGATAAAGTGTTACGACAAATCGGGACCACGATTCTAATTTACCTTTGTACAGTGATTTGTAAAAAAACACTACACATTCCACGGACGACTACCGTCCACAAGTAAAGAGGGTCCTAAGGAACTCTTCTTATGGTCGGGTCTCGAACTTCTCCTCTAGAACTAGAGAACACTGATCTACCTTTCGTCGGTAGCTGTCCAAGTCGGTGTGTGTACCCTGGGACTGGAGCGGAACAGGGAAGTGGAAACGTGTACTTCCCACCAAGATAAAACACCAGAAGTGGAATGATCGAGTCAAGATCCGTATTTCAGGTTTTTAGATAGTGAAACCGTAGGATTGAGGTTTTGTAAGAAAAGCAATGAAAAGAAATAAATGACATAGACCGTTTAAATAAAATAGACACCCGGATTAATACGTGAATGTTGAATGACGTCGTGAACATTCTTTGTCGGAAGTGTAAACAGAAGGATTTAAGTGAGGGTGTCTGTCTGTCGTTCGGGGGTCCTCCGTCCTTAGTACGGGTAGATCTGACACAACGTAGGGGTTTGACAACAGTTCATACACTGTCCGTCCCCCGTATGTTCGTTCTCCTCACCGACTCAAAGGATAATAAACGAGTATACTCTAATTATGATAGTAGGGACAAAAAAAAAACCTACTTTTTTCACTATGAGGTTCTCCACCATATTAAACCGTTGTATTCCTCCGATCCGACATCGTCTCAACTCTAAACTTGAGTCAAGAGATCCTAGGAATGCTAGGTTTATACCTGGTACACGACAGGTATGCTCCGTCTGTGGAGGTTTTTTGACTAAGAAACTACGTCGAGTCCCAAGACACACAATGTGTAACTCAGAATAAAAATAAACACTACGTGATTAGATTAATCTAAAGATGTACACTTGTCACTTTATTTGATACGGGAACCAAACCGGATATGTTATATTTTAGAAAAAAAAAAAAAAAAAAAATGAAATATAACGATTGACATAAAAACGTGTGTCATCGACTTTACAAGTGTGTAAACGAAAAATCCAAGGAACCCTGATTTTTTAGATTGTGAATCGAGATTCTTAACACCCCAGAGATTCGATGGGATTTTTTTTTTTTTTTTGGTGTGAACCCAAAAATTCTCTTCGTAAATAAAAAAAGTGTGGCTTTGAGTACTCAGAAAAGAGTTACTCGAAATTTTTTCTCTATAGGAGGTCCCGTAGAAAACGGCCGTGACTGACATCCCCTTTGTTTGCAGTCTTAGTCATGGTTGTATCAAGTTTCCGGAGTTGTTTGTAGATAGACTGGGTCTGGAAACGTAAAGTCTCCAGACCGGACGAAATCTCCATGCCAAGAGGATCATATATGAGTTTCGGATAGAGGAAACACGCCTTTTTATTCTAAAGTACGTGTTAGTTCAAATAGATGGAGTTTAGTTATTTTCGTAATTTTCTCTATATTTTCTTTATGTCAATTGGTTAAATTTATAATAACTTTCAGCACATCTTGATGTCTATACGACTTACACTTTAAAAGATCAACTTTCCACACAACTTTCGCCAAGTCCGTTGTGATCTTACGAAAGTTTACTACGCGTCGGTGAATACTTTTGATAAGTCCACGAAAGGGATTAGACTTTCCCTCACGAAAAAGTATCGTAATCAAAATATTACTCGGAAAAGTCCGTTTAAAGTTTCCCACGTACCAAGTGTATGAAATTTGATTTAAGTGAGTATTAAATCGTAGGCTGTTTTCGATTACGAATTAACAGAGATTTCTCCGATATCTTCCTTTTGTAAAAGGAATAAGTGTTTGTATCTCGAGTTGTCACCCCGAGGGAGGGTAGTGGTGAGGGGGAGATAAAGTATCCTTGTTACCGAGACAGTTCTCGACCGGTACTGCTCTGCACCCTGTGTCTATAGTCCCACTGGGTGCTCCGATACTCTAAGTGACCGAAACGTGTCAGGACGGACGGTGGGTACCAGACTTGTGGAGTCCCTGTGTCTGAAGTTGGACCTCCGACCTTCCCTAATTCTAAACATTCGATACAATTAAATTTCCCCCTATAGATTGGTAAATCGTAACCGATTGGAGGACTCTAATCAGTAAATGAAGGTGACTCGAGGTGGGTTGAAGGAGTTCCGTTCTCCTCCTCCGACCCGAACTGTCTACCAGAGTTAATAGTGTCTCCAATTGTCGTGTCTGTCTGTTCTTTCGATCTCCGAACCGAAGTAGTAGGAACGGGGCGGTGAATGATACTATTGAAATTTCTTTGAGAGGAACGGAGTTGACGGAGAAGACATTTTATCCCTATAGTCAGCACGTTATGAAGACCCTGATCTCACTCATAATTAACTCAAGTACATGTCCTTTTTTTTTGTTTGGTCTTTTATAAGTCAAACACATTCGTTCACGATAGATAGAGTTCATAAGAAAAAGAATCACAATAATAATGTAGGAAGGGTTGAGAATATAAGACTCAAAGAACCTTTTCGTTGTCAAACAAGATAGTTAAAATAGGTAAATAAAAAGAAAGAAATAATGTACAGAAAGTTAATGAACGTGTGGAACGATTTCAGAAACCTATGAGATAAAAAGGAAAGTATGGTCTTAAAAGTATTTCAAATTCCGAATTTACGAAAAACTCCACACTCTCCAACCCTTCTCTCCCAGGAAACTTTGTTGACGTAATTCCTCCTATCACTGAGAGTACCTTCCACTGTACAATTTTATGTTACTAAGTTTTTCAGGAAACTCTTTACTTTGAAAACTTGGATAGGTTAGGACTCTTTTGACATCTTTATTCGTTTAGTGACCCACCCGCCCCCCGTATTCTGTTTTTTTTTTTTTTAGAACGAGTGAATTTGGAAAATTTTAGAGTTCATTAAAAGTATTAACACTGTGAACCGTGTTAAATGGTCTTAGAATATAACTAAGAGTCCAAAATTCTGTTATTAGTAATGTAATAATAGACGTCGGATTCGTGACTTCGTATTGGAGGATTAATCCTATTTTTTGTCTCGGTCCTCGCCGGGGTCGTTCAGTGTTGTTCAGTTATAAAAATTATTCCTAATTAATTTTTTTTTTGAGATGTTCCAACATAATCTCCGTCAAGACCGTACAGATAACTAATTGTCAACCGTAATGTAGAGTATTTCCCGAGTAATACATTTCGTAGTTAGATTTCACACTACAAAGGGGGGAGAATTTACGATAACTAAACAGAACTACACAAAAAAATTCGTGTGAAACCCCGACTCTTCTAACTCTTGACTTAGGACGTTAGTGTAACAGGTAATGTAATGTCCTGTAGGTTATCTTTGCCGTTTTTCCTGACTGCAGGGGGAAAAAAAACCTCGCTCGAAGAGGACTGAGCAGTCCGACACTCTCATTTAGACGAAATGGTTGTGACAGTCGGTTTCCCTAGGTCTAAAACATTGCCCTTAATAGGTGAGGGGTCCGTCACAGTCGAGTTCGGCCGTAAGAGAGCTTTCTCCTGTCAAAAAAGAGTGGACTTTGTTACGTAAACGAGAGAGATGGAGGAGATATATAAATAAATATATGTTTATTTGTGGTTACGGTAAACCTTTGGTGGAGGTCACGGGAAGACTTCTGACGTCGTGATCTACGACGTCCTTCTGTCGTACCGGTGTCCACGGACGTTGAGTACTTATACGTCGAGACTGTAAACTTTGAGAAGCCGTCTAAAGTGTTGGGGAAAGAAGTCACTGTGGTTAAGTGAGGGTTGGTGTTCCCAAACGTTCGTTTGTTGTTGCACCCAGTCTTTGACGACGTTATGAAGGACTTTGCTAGAGACAGGTACCAAGAATTTTCTCACGTCTAGTTAGAGGAATTAGTATAAATTTTATGTCATTTTAGAGTTAAAAAAATTAACTTTTTTCTTTTTTTTTTTTTGACACACCAACTACGATCTACCGTCACGACACANGACGACGTTATGAAGGACTTTGCTAGAGACAGGTACCAAGAATTTTCTCACGTCTAGTTAGAGGAATTAGTATAAATTTTATGTCATTTTAGAGTTAAAAAAATTAACTTTTTTCTTTTTTTTTTTTGGTTTTGACACACCAACTACGATCTACCGTCACGACACATTAATTTTGAGGTTTCCTAAGGTAAGCTTAGACACTGAGTCCGGTGGATGAAAAGATTTGTGGTAGGATTCCATATTAATACTCATTTTATGTAATCCTTGAGCGTTAAGAAAGAACCTTTCAGTAATTCTTCCGTACTGTTTCGAAAATGGTGAACTTCCAGTCATAAAAAGTTTTTCTTGAATTTTATCCTATTTAGATTCGCATATACGATATCTAAAAATTTTACTGGTATAATCCATTATAGTTATTGAATGGTCTCTTACGTAAAAATCTATTTTGTTTAAGATAAAAAGACAATACGGACTGTAATATTATATATTAAAATCCTTAGAAGGTGGTTATTAGAAAATTACTATCCTTTTATTAGATCTTATGGACGACAGACCTACGGTATAACCTCGTAATGGTCCTTAGTGAGTAAGTAAACGGGGTTCATAGATACTTCTTGATGATGTACACGATTCCTATCGTAATCCATACTACTTTCTCTGTTTACGTTGTTGAGTACCAGGAGTAGGAGTTCCCCTTCCCTTTTTATTTTTCGACTACCTGTTCCGCCTTATATCCAGGGTCCGAACGTCCTCCCGTGTCTCGTCGGACTTGTTTTACTAAGGTACCCCGTCCCGTACTGAGGTCCCCCCTGACCTTTTGAGACTCTGAACGGAGACAAGGACAAAGAAGGATCATTCTAGGAAAGGGACCCCGAAGGGACCACCGAGTCATCATTTCTTAGACGGACGTTACGTCCTCTGTATCCAAGTTAGGGACCCAACCCTTCTAGGAGACCTCTTCTTTTACCGTTGAGTGAGGTCATCAGAACGGACTTCTTAAGCTGTCTGTCTTCTCGGACCATCCGATGTCAGGTACCCCAATCTTAGCCTGTACTGACTCATGTACGTACATGTACGTGCACACACGTGTACGAGCGCGCGTGTGTGTGTGTGTGTGTGCGCTAGGAAAAGGGTGTCTACTAAACGTTACCTTTTTTTAGAGAGGTAAATAAAAAATAGATTTGACTAAGGGGAGATGTCTACCTCACTAGTCTTGTGACCTGACCGAGGTCGAGAATGACACCTGGAACCTGAGACGGGTGGACTCTAAAATAAAATAAGACCGAGATAGGTATCGATGTTCACACTGTTACTCGTTCGACGAATTAGAGAGAGAATCAGGATAGTAATTCATTTCATTTTGTCTTAGAAAATACTGACGACACTCCGAATTACCACGTACAAAAGGAAGAATCCATTATTCGCATGATTTTAATCACTACCCCCGGAGAGACCACCACGATCACCATCCTTGGGTGGACGGTTATGTCCTCTGCATTCTGTACGTCCAAACTAGGGACCCAGTTCTTCTAGGGGACCTCCTCCTATACCGTTGGGTGAGGTCATAAGAACGGACCTCTTAGGGTACCTGTCTCCTCGGGTCGTCCGATATCAGGTACCCCAGAGTTTCTCATCTGTGATGACTTCACTGAATCGTTCATACGTACGTTTTAATCGAATACCATTATCAACATGGTGACATTTCTATATGAGACATCCATAGTGACTTGATGTGTGAAATATGGTCACTTGAGAATACTATATATACAAAAAAAAATAGTCATTTCAACAATGTTTCTAATTTCTATTCGGTTGGTACCATATAGTTATGGTATCTATTGATGATCCATTATGTTTCCTTTTTTATATAAAATTTTATCAATTATGTCATCTGGGCACTTGTTGTACCTGAACTTGACACGTTCAGGTGAACATGGACCTAAAAAAGTCATCATTTATGACTTCCAGATCTGTTAGACACCAACCCCACTTAGGTCTCTACGTCTCCTTACCGTGGATACCTCCCGGTTATGTTCAATAAGGACCTAAAAGTGGATACGTCTTCTAATCATGGAGATTGGACGGTACGAAAGGGTCCCAGTTGATATATACAAGTTACCAAACTGGGTCAGTCACATATGTGAAATTTTGATACTCGAGTAGAAACCGGGGAAACTGGTGTCTAATGTACTAGAACCCTTTCAGTGAACCCTATGACCCATTTGGAGAACTCCACAGTTCATAAAAGAAAAGTTACATTCAGTAACCTGTTGTAAAAAGGAAATTACCTAATTCTAAGATCCTTTACTAAAGACTCAAAAGAGTTCAAGAATAACGTTACTAAAGGGTAAGTCCTCCTACGTCTGAGTCATACCAATGAGGGACCCTCGACATACGGTGGAAATCAACTTGTATGTTCGAGAAAAGTTGGGTTTCTCGGTCAGAATGAAGATACATGAAATACCTCAGACTTGACGAAAACTCAACACCTTTATTGATAATATGACATCTTATCATCAAGAGTTGAGACCGACGTATAATCCCAGTATTTTTCATGAAAACCTTTTATACGGTTATAGGCGTAGGATGGGATCTAGTTAATTAAGACTAGGGACCACCGAGGATTTGTAACAAAAAGTTTTCGTAGAAGTCACTAAAGGTACATCACTCGTAATACCCGGTACGATTGATTCAGGTGTCGTCCCACTCTGCCACAAATCGACCTGACTAGACCTTCCTCCTCCAGGATGAACTTGACGTAGAACTTCCTATCATGTTCTACCTACACTTCTACGTTACTTCCTTTCCCTAAAGATTCCTTCCGTTACGAAGAGAGACGAGGTAGTATAAGATCTTCTACTTCGTAAGGATCTCTCTTGACATATTTATTAGATTTTTTTTTATTATTATTTTCGTGTTTATATAAGGTCTGGTCCTCTAACCGTTCCCTCCCCTGAATGTTTCTTTGTTTCTTTTTCTTTTACGTGACGATTTCAATATCGTGTTCCGTTTTATCTCTCTTAGGGGATCGATTCTGGATACAGATGCACTATTCCATTTCAGACGATGATTCAGTCGAAGTCACTTAAGTAGCATAAGTCAGTTATCCGGGGAGTCAGAAGGAAGCGACGAGTATACTATGGTACTTTCACTTTCACTTTCACTTCAGCGAGTCAGCACAGGCTGAGAAACGTTGGGGTACCTGACATCGGATGGTCGGAGGAGACAGGTACCCTAAAAGGTCCGTTATCATGACCTCACCTAACGGTAAAGGAAGAGGTCCCCTAGAAGGACTGGGTCCCTAACTTGGGTCCAGAGGGCGTAACATCTGTCTGCGAAATGGTAGACTCGGTGGTCCCTTCAGTTACGGTTAGAGGTTCGGTTGGGGTTCCAGGTAATGACGATTAGTTTAGTTTTACAGTTCAGCTGAATTAACCTTCGGGGTGTACGTTAAAAGAAGACGAGATCTCTTTATTTCTATCGACCTCTTGTGAGCAATGTATAGGTTTACCTTATACCACTGTAAGTATGACTAAATATCAGTTCCTTTTTTCGTCCGGGTAATACTTTCTCCACCCGGAACATAAAACACGGAGAGTTTATATTCTTTACTTCAGTCCAAGACTTAATATTAGAAGTAATCGAGTGTTTTCGCAATTGGAACAAAAGAGTGTGGATATCCAGGGAAGTCCCTTCTCATATAACGTCGGTTGACCGTAATTGAGTCTTTACGACTGACAATTTAAAAGACCTTTACCTAATAGACTAACTACAAATCCAACCATCGAACTTCAACCAGTACCACCCTCATGACCGTAGTATTCTTTACCGTTTATGATGTCTGACCCTGAGGGAGCTAGGGTCTTCTTCGACAATTTGTAAATGCTTGTGTCTTGACAAAGTCCGGTGTCGAAACGGGTTGTTTCTGTGTGGTAGGTGGATCTGATGTTACACTTACCGAAGGGGTTTATGACTAGAACGTAGGGAAGTAAGACTACAAATATACGATTTTATCACTCGAAACGACTTGAGTAGTTTTTTTAATCAGTGGTCGAAACGGGACCAAGAGTTTAAGATTGGATAGTCACCTAGTAAAAATAGGTTAAACGTTGAGAACTTCTGGGTGTATTCAGTTTTGATTGTGATAAGTTCCATTCAAAAGGTTATCCTTATATCTAAGAAGTTAGTAATCATCATAAACACCAAATGAAAGTTTAAATTAAAAGAGTTATTAAAACGATTATAAAGTACCTCCGGTGACGGGTTTATTTCTTTTGTCCCAAGTAACCACCAATCTATAAGAAATGTTTTATTAGTAGTATATATTGAAGGAAAGGTTACAATTTCTAGAATTCTTTAAAGGTTCTACTCTCTGTCGTAATGGTAAACTATTTATAGTTTACCGTATCAACATTGTACGTTTTCTGTATCGTTGGCACTTGTATTGCTGTATCGTTATTACTAGTTGTAATAAACATTCATTTTTCTGTTACACCAAGTGAATATGTTTTTTTCTGTAAACTTTAATGGTTGATTTGATCGTAGTGGCTACCATTTCGTACATTAAAAAGACGAGTCAGAAGAAATTTTAACCTTTCGGGTCGATATTAAAAGACATTGTATTCCGATAGTGTAATAGAGTTTATAACGTATATTATACATAAAGTGATATAAATTTAACATGATAAAATTCAAGTGTATTTTTCACTATATGATCAGTCGTGTTATTGGACCCCATCATGACTTTTACTTCTGAAGACCAAAGATGAGGGTACATGTATGTCTTATCTGACGTTAAAACTGTTCGTTGGTCTAATTGTTAGTCTTTTAAGACCACACTCACCATATCCACCAGGTTTCTTTGTGACTAGATTGTGACGATGGAAAACTTTGACATTCGACTTTTTAGGAGTTTACTTTCCGAAGACAAATATATTTTACTTCGGTTAAATAAAATAAGTCAAGAAGTTCAAATTTCGGCATGTTTCGTCTATATGAACTTTACATGAAGTAGTCCCCTTACCAAGGTATTGGGTACCATACAGGGCCTCGGTCTCCGGTCACTGGTGAAGCGTGGAATAGACAGAATTTTTCGAGATGTCCCTTTCTCAACATAGACTTTCTAAGTACGGTGTGGAGTAAAATTAGTACCTGTGTTATTGGGGGTAGAGAAGTTTCAGTAAATCGACACTTAAAAGTTCTTATGTAGTTCATCTAAAAGATACCCGGGTAGACACGTCGTGTAAATAAAAGACACTGACAAAACGACTCGTGTTACTTTTGGAACTGATGATTACTTGTCCCTGGGTCTCTTACTGTCCCGCCGCCGACGACGACGACGACGAGAACCACTCTCTTCTTAGGAAAGGTGGACGTCGACGACGGCGTCCAAACGATAGACCTCTTCGAAAAGTTCTTTTTAGAAAATGAACTCGGTATAGAAAAGAACGAGTAGATGGGGTGAACTTATTAAAGATTATACAAGAAGGACCAATATTCGGGGACTTGATTTTCTATAGAAGAGATGAGACAAGTTTAGTTCTCTTCAATCCCCATGGTTACTCTGTATTTACAGAATTTGATAATATTTCTGAAGACTACCCTTTTACGATATGTAAATCTTCAATTCTTAAACCCCAAACTTCTGTAACGAAGGTATCGGAAATAAAACAGTAGACATTTTACCCCAATAATTATTTTAAATGAAAGTGTCTTCAAAGAAAGATTGAAAAATACCCCTTTTACCCTAGTTCGTACATTTCGAGAATTTCACTACAGTTTACTATTGAATATATTAGTTAGTCATATAATATAAACTGTATATATCAATTTTATATTGCTACATAGTAGTTACAGTCGATTGTAATCATAGTGACTCTTTTTGTGACAGTAGAAAATTGGTAGGATTGGTCCATCAGATACCTGTCCTAACGGTTATTATTTTAGTAAAAGAACGTTCCATCATTTATAACTCCACAGGTGTGACAGGGGACCCTGATATCAGAAACCTTATACCCCATTAAATGATGAAATCGAAACCTACTCTTTTATTTGTTTTTAGTCAAGAACAATACGATAGTGTGAATCCTGACTGAAGGGACACCGAGTCTACCACTTCGCAGACGGATGTTGCACCCTCTGGGTCCAAGTTAGGGACCCAACCCTTCTAGAGGACCTCTTCGTTTGTCGTCGGGTGAGGTCATAAGAACGGACCTCTTAGGGTACCCGTCTCCTCGGACAGTCCGATGTCAGGTACCCCAACGTTTGTCAGTCCGTACTGACTCGCTGAAGTAAGTAAGTACGATGGTGTGACCACTTTCTTTCTCCTTTCGTGTAAGGAATCGGTTCGTACAAAGTTGTTTCTTAACATCTACTATTTACATAATTAAAATTCCTTTGTAAAATCATAGTCAATAAAGTAGAAAATCTAGGTTTACGTAGTAGTTTCTAACAAGAGGCTCAGGTGTGCCCATAGAGTTATTGTCTACTACTAGTTTGGTAGAGTAAAATAGTTATGAATATTTTTACAAGTGTGATGAGACATGTTGTTTTCCCTTTAATACTTTTTCTATGATAAAAACTTCTTCTTTATTTAGTCCACTACTTTAATAAAGTTCTCTCTGGTTTCAAACTTAGAATTTCCGAGACTTTCGAGTTTCCGGAAGAACCTGAGAGGTAACTCAGAGAGGGAAAGTGTTTCAACAGTATCAATAGACACATAGGTAGTAAATAGTGTGATGAAACAAAACAGTAATAAATGAATAGACCCGAATAATCTACCAATAGAGGACTTCCCTTCTGTTCTGGACAAGTAAATGTAGAAAGAAGATGTCATAACTCGTTTGTTAAAACACACACCATAAACAAGTTGTCAATGTTTTGACTTTACTCCACACTTGATATGACGAGGTTTTACTATCTTTTTCCACACACTCCGTGCATAAAAAAAAATTTTCCGTAACTTCCATGTTTCTCTAAACCGTTAAGTTCTTACTCATATTAAATCCTTTTCCTTCGAACGAAAGAAAAATCCATCCCACAAATCAAGTCAAATCAACGAGTCAGCACAGGCTGAGAAACGCTAGGGTACTTAGCGTCGTGCGGTCCGGAGGGACAGGTAGTGGTTGAGGGCCTCAAGTGAGTTTGAGTACAGGTAACTCAGTCACTACGGTAGGTCGGTAGAGTAGGAGACAGTAGGGGAAGAGGAGGACGGGGGTTAGGGAGGGTCGTAGTCTCAGAAAAGGTTACTCAGTTGAGAAGAGTACTCCACCGGTTTCGTGACCTCAACGTCGAAATCGTAATAAGGAAGGTTTCTTGTGGGTCCCGACTAGAGGAAATCTTACCTGACCAACCTAGAGGAACGTCAGAATGTCTGAGAGTTCTCAGAAGAGGTTGTGGTACCAAGTTTTCGTAGTTAAAACCCCGTGAATCGACAGAAGTGTCAGGGTGAGAGTGTAGGTATGTACTGGTGACCCTTTTGGTATCGGAACTGATCTACCTGGAAACAACCGTTTCATTACAGAGACGAAAAGTCATTGAGATTGTAGATCTTGACGGTGTGTCTGATGTTAACGGAAGAGAGTACGTACGTAAGAAAGTAGAGCGGAGGGTCCTACTTCGTCAGTCCACCAATCTTTACTTGAGGCTAGAGTCAACAAGTCATGGTCAGGACATAGTCGGTGACGTCTGACGTACCAGAGACTACTCAATGTAGAGATGTAGAGACAAACTGTAACCCATTTTTGTCCTCATCATCATTGTTATTATAGATTAAGTGACTCAACAGTGTACGTTACCCTATTTAAATCGGTAGTTAAAATAAACTCAGATAATATAAAGACCCCTAAGGGACCACCGAGTCTCCCATTTCGTAGACGGACTTTACGACCTCTGGGTCAAAGTTAGGAACCCAGTCCTTCTACGGGATCTCTTCCTTTACCGTTGGGTGAGGTCATGAGAACGGACCTTTTAGGGTGTCTACCTCTTCGGACCATCCGATGTCAGGTACCCCAGTGTTTCTCAACCTGTACTGTAATATAAAGATCGAGACACATTAAGTGACGTACCTCAAATTCTGTGATTCCGTACCAAAGGATGAGGGTCTTCAAATGTTATATGGTCCATCCGTTTTATGTTCCGTTTTTCAACACACACTGATTTATGATATGGTTAAGTCACCGGTGATTGTCGACTATATTAAATCATTCTCTTCTTAAATAAATAACTCGGAATAATCATAGTCCGTAATAAGGGGGGTTTATATATATATATAAACCCCCCCCCAAAGGGGAGAAACAGGAAAATCGGGACTTCTTTCACTTAAAGTTTAAGACTGTAAAGTTGTCTTAACACACTTAATATACTCCTTTTGTTCACCTAATGGTCTTCGGTCTTTACGATATTTTTGTTTAGTGATCGATGGAATTTAATCTTTGAAGTTGGTGAATCAGTTATATTCCACTCCTTATTGTTATAAGGGGTTTTATTGATTGTGAATGACTCACGAAAGATAGGAGGTTCTTTCGACACGGAAAGTGAGAGTACTGGAGTAGATAAGGAGTGTTGTCACGATACTTCATCCATAATACCAATAAGAGTTAACTGCGTATTCCTTTTCCTTTGAACTTCCTGAATTCCTTCTGAACGGGTTCCACGATTCTGTCATTCATCCGGATGGCTCTTGGCTTGTACTTCTTTGTACTCCTCAATCCTTCTTTGAAAACACCTTGTTCACACCGAAGGACTCAGAAGATCGACAGAAAGGGTCTTTCAATCCTTGATGGTATAAGTGACAAGGGAGGATGGGTTCCGACTCTCTTTGGAGGTACCTCGTGGAGACAAGAGTAAGATGGGTGAGTATATTTTTATTGTTTTTTCGTTTTTACTTTGTCGAAGATTTTGCATTCGTTCTCCATTGTGCAAGCTGATTGACAACCATACTAGACTACACACAGACCTGCAGTCCTCGTTACAAGAACCCGTCTCTCGATGGAGTCTTTGTGTCTGTTTGGGTCTGTACCCTTTTGTACCTTCAGGAGTGATTGAGCCGACTTTGTTGTGATCAGAATAATTCACTTCGATTCGGTTTAGGGACAATTGAAATGTAAAAGAATTTACTTTTACGAATTTTCTAAAGATTAAGTACGGCGATATGGTTTTATTCACCTGAACCGGTAGATTTAGACTTCCATTACACGTGTAAGAGAGACGGAATTCTTTTATAATTAATACAGACACACCAAGCTCACTAGAAACCACGTGCGGACTGAATAAATAAGCTATCGTGAAGAGTGAAGGTTCAATCGTCAAGTTTAAATACTCTGATAAGTTAAGGAAAGAGGGGTCCTACACCATGGTGTCTCACAAAATGAGTTTCGAAGATTTCTGAGTTGGTAGATGATAATCGAATCTTACTAAGTCAAGTCAAGTCAGTGAGTCAGCACAGGCTGAGAAACGCTGGGGTACTTAGCGTCGTACGGTCCGGAGGGACAGGTAGTGGTTGAGGGCCTCAAGTGAGTCTGAGTGCAGGTAACTCAGGCACTACGGTAGGTCGGTAGAGTAGAAGACAACAGGGGAAGAGGAGGACGGGGGTTAGGGAGGGTCGTAGTCCAGAAACGGTCACTCAATTGAGAAGCGTAGTCCACCGGTTTCATAACCTCAAAGTCGAAATTTACTAATTCGTCCGTAATTCGAGGTTGTCAAAGATAGTATAACAACGTTACTTACTTACAAATGAACGGTACTTATAGTCTCTGTTGTATCGTATTGAACGTATAGTTTAGTAAAGAAAGAGAAAGGAAAGGAGAGAAGAGTGGGAAGAGAGAGAGTGAACATACACTCACGTAAGTGTGTGTGTGTGTGTGTGTGTGTGTGTGTGTGTGTGTGTGGGGAATTAGAATCCAACTGACGTTTAAATTTTGATTGTAATGAAGGAAGAATGTGCGTTACCTTCTGAATTTATTCATATGGGTAGTCATCAATGAAACGTGCAATCTTTCTTGGGAACTCGTACGATGGAGTAAAGTGACATCGTTTTACTTTCATGGTGTTTCACCTGACCGGTCACTACCTCTTCTTTTGGACCGGGTCTCTTTTCTTGACGATCCGGATACCCCGGGGTTGGTAGATTGCGGTACAGACTGGTTTTACCGTCAGGTACCTGGAGTAAACCGGACATCTATATATAAAAAATACCAAATATATCCTAAAACTTTTTGACTCAAGGAATACAAGGAACTACTATAAATTTTTGTGTCAGGAAAACATTGTATTTATTTTAGGTCTAAAGGTTGAGTGACATTCTAGTCTTCTAGACTGTAGTGGTCCGGACATAGAGAATTCTCTTATAAACCTCCCTCGAGTCATCGACCGGACACGCAAGAGACAGGACGAAGTCGTATCGGGGTACACAAACACTTGAGGGAACTACCTAGACTTAAAATTGTGGCGTGGTTGATACGCATTATGACGTTTCTAGGGTTTTGGTACCTCTTCAGGGTGGTTATAGGGTGGTTCTCTCTTCTCTTCCGTCTTATTTCCAATCGTGACTTTATTTGAAATTCTAGTAAGTCGTAGTTTGTTAGTCTAGTAAGTTAGACCAGTTTGGTAGTCCACAACGTTCAAAGGTCCCCCGGAAGTTTTAGTAAAGAAACTCAAAAAAAGTTATAATATTAGATGACGACGACGATTCAGTGAAGTCAGCACAGACTGAGACACGTTGGGGTATCTCCCGTCGGGTGGTCCGAGGGGGCAGGGACCCTAATAGTAGTTATATGACTGTATATAACTGAAAGTAAAAGATTATGTTTTAATAGAATAAACTTGGAAAGAGATCACGGGAAGGAATGTGGAATGAATAAGGAAGTTCTACTACTAAGAAAAAAAAAAAACTACACCGGTAATATAGTTCAGTATTATTGTAATCAATGTCAGTGACGATTAGTTCTCCAAAACTGTCATACATGAAATTGTGTACTAAAACTGTCTATTCGTACCCCTCTTAAATAAATGATGACTTATTTATATGGAACCATAAGTTATATAAAAGTTTGGATTCAAGTGACTCTCTATTTTTATTCAGACACTAATATTACTTTTCTAACGATTTGAAATTGAATAAAATTATGGAGTAAAATGTCTTCTCTTTTGACAGTAGATTTATCTAATTCACTGTGTGTCTGCATTCTATTGAGTTACCGGTTTCGATTTTAAGATTCAGTCGACAAACGAGTACTATGTATTAGACGAATTTATTAGACAGTACCCTAAACCCTGTACGGGTCCAGAGAGATAATACCTAATCTTGTAAGTGAGGAGTTCATGACATAGTTCTTGACACTGTCCGAAACTCCTAGGGTTTCGATTATCGAGTATAACAGATGGGTGTACCTTTGAAAGTATCATTCTAATCCGTCCGTCTCTTTATTTTTCTACGGTATCTATGGTACTATTTTCCCCGGTCCCCTTCTTCTTTGTATCTGGTGTTTTCGTCTTTGTAAAAACTTCCATAGTCCTTATTACTACTCAAGTCAAAACTCATCCTGTTTCAAACTCTGACTTCTAGAAGTTCTGGTTCTATTAGTGCTACCACACTAGTGAGTGGATGTCGGTCTGTATGACCTTACACTTCAGTTCACCCGGAATCTTTCGTAGTGATGCTTGTTTCGATCACCTCCATTACCTTAAAGTCACCTCGACAAAGTTTAGGACTTTCTACTACGAGACTTTCACGACGTGAGTTATACGGTTGTTTAAACCTTTTGAGTCGTCACCGGTGTCCTGAGCTTTTCCAGTTGAAAGTAAGGTTAGGGTTACTTTCCTTCCGTTACGGTTTCTTCCGAGTTTGATGGTGTGTTAACGTTAGTAGAGTGTGTGATCATTTCATTACGAGTTTTAAGAGGTTCGGTCCGAAGTCGTCATACACTTGGCACTTGAAGGTCTACAAGTTCGACCAAAATCTTTTACGTCTCCTTGGTCTCTAGTTTAACGGTTATAGGAGACCTATTACCTTTTTCGTTCTCTCAGGGTCTTTTTGTAGATAAAGACGAAATAACTGATACATTTTCGGAAACTGACACACCTAGTGTTATTTGACGCCTTTTAAGACTTTCTCTGCCCTTATGGTCTTGTGAACTGGACGGAGAACTCTTTGGATATACGTCCAGTCCTTCCTTGTCAATCTTGACCTGTACCTTGTTGTCTGACCAAGGTTTATCCTTTTCCTCATGCAGTTCCGACATATAACAGTGGGACGAATAAATTGAATATACATCTCATGTAGTACTCTTTACGACCCGACCTTCTTCGTGTTCGTCCTTAGTTCTAACGGCCCTCTTTATAGTTATGGGAGTCTATACGTCCCGAAGAACCCACCGGATCACCACTTCTTAGACGGACGTTACATCGTCTGGGTACAAGTTAGGGACCCAACCCTTCTAGGGTACCTCTTCCCTTACCGTTGGGTGAGATCATAAGAACGGACCTCTTAGGGTACCTGTCTCCTCGGACCACCCAATGTCAGGTACCCCAGTGTTTCTCAGTCTGTACTGATTCACTGATTGTGTGTGTCTATACGTCTACTATGGTGGGAATACCGTCTTTCACTTCTCCTTGATTTTTCGGAGAACTACTTTCACTTTCTCCTCTCGCTTTTTCAACCGAATTTTGAGTTGTAAGTGTTCTACTTCTAGTACCGTAGACCAGGGTAGTGAAGTACCCTTTATCTACTCCTTTGTCACCTTTGTCACAGTCTGAAATAAAAAGACCCGAGGTTTTAGTGACGTCTACCACTGACGTCGGTACTTTAATTGTCTGCGAATGAGGAACCTTCTTTTCAATACTGGTTGGATCTATCGTATAACTTTTCGTATCTGTAATGAAACGGTTGTATCCAGGTAGATCAGTTCCGATACCAAAAGGGACACCCGTACATACCTACACTCTCAACGTGACACTTCTTCCGACTCGTGGTTTCTTAACTACGCAAACTTGACACCGCAACCTCTTCTGAGAGCTCTCAGGAAACCTGACGTTCCTCTAGGTTGGTCAGGTAAGACTTCCTCTAGTCGGTACCCACAAAAAACCTTCCTTACTACGATTTCGACTTTGAGGTCATGAAACCGGTGGAGTACGCTTCTCAACTGAGTAACCTTTTCTGAGACTACGACCCTCCCTAACCCTCGTCCTCCTCTTCCCCTGCTATCTCCTACTCTACCGACCTACCGTAGTGACTGAGCTACCTGTACTCAAACTCACTTGAGGTCCTCAACCACTACCTGTCCCTCCGGACCGTACGACGCTAAGTACCCCAACGTTTCTCGGCCTGTGCTGACTCACTGACTTGACTTGCCTTTGTAGAGTCACCCGTCTTAAAACGACGGGTACTGGAAATGTGTATGTATCCACAGTACGGTTACTTACAATACACCCTTTTCCTCGATACGTATACATTAATCTCAAGACACTAACAACAAAAGTCGGACAGACGGGACAATACCTCTTCCTATTCTCAGAATACCTTCGAAGGAGTATCCTATCTGACTGACTCCCCCTTCACTTCACTTCAACGAGTCAACACAGGTTGGTAAACGCTGGGTACCTGACATCGGATGGTCCGAGGAGACAGGTACCCTAAAAGGTCCGTTATCAGGACCTCACCTAACGGTAAAGGAAGAGGTCCCCTAGAAGGGTTGGGTCCCTAGCTTGGGACCAGAGGACGTAACATTTGTCTTCGAAATGACAGACTCGGTGGTCCCTTCAGTTGACTCCCCCTTTGACCCAGAACAAGACTATCCGGTACGAGTCATTTAGAAGTTAGGTTAAAAGACAACTACCCACCTCGATACAAGGGAGGGACGATAAATGGACCCCGGGTTGATACCATCTCCATTGTTTCTCTTCCGCTGGAGGAAGTTTTCTAGGGCACGTATATGACGATGTGAGTCACTGGGATCTGGACGTCGTCCGATGGTGGTTGGGTGCAGAGACGACCTCTGAGGACCTGTGAGGCCCCGTTCACACCCAGTCAAAGAACACCCCCAGTGACGAGGAAAGTGGACCCAGGACTATGTGTGTTCCAAGAGAGACACGGGAGGTTCTCATAAAGGGTCAGGGTACATTCAAGATCGTCGAGATACCACCCCAATGACCGCTGGAGGAGGTCCTCCCGAATACGGTATGGGTTCAGACGACGTGGGTCTCGGGGATGGGGACGCCGTCAGATGACGACTGGACATGGAGGAGTCCTCTGTGAGTTAGTGTCAAGACAGAGGTAGAGACACCCCAGGGATCCTGGACCATACGTGTTCCAAACAAACTCGGGAAACTCGTAGAGACCGCCCTTACCCCAAACTAAGATTTGCACTAAACGGGGAAGATACCAGAACGACCCCGAAGAAGAAACGGGAACCTGTATCCCGTAGAGGAGTGTCGGCGAGGTCACGACGCGTCGGTGGCGAGGTCGTGGATAACAGAACGACCCCAAAGAGACTGGAACCTTACGCCCCCTAGACGAGTACCGGTGAGGTCGTTTCACGTCACTAGTGAGGACTGGAACCTGTACCTCAAAAGTAAGGTTAGGGTTTCTTTCCGTTACGGTTTTTTACGAGTTTGATGACGTGTTAACGTGAGTAGAGTGTCCGATTAAGGATTTCTTTACCCTTATGGTCTGGTGAACTGGACGAAGAACTCTTTAGACATACGTCCAGTCCTTTATTGTCTTGACCTGTACCTTGTTGTCTGACCAAGGTTTATCCCTTTCCTCCTTCAGTTCCGACGTATGACAGTGGAACGAATAAATTGAATATATGTCACATATATTCAATACTCTTTGAAGTAGTACTCTTTGTGACCCGACCTACTTCGTGTCCGGCCTTAGTTCTAACGACCCTCTTTATAGTTATTGGAGTCTATACGTCTACTATGGTGGGAATACCGTCTTTCGCTTCTTGTTGATTTCTCCGAGAGTTACTTTCACTTTCTCCTCTCACTTTTCCAACCGAATTTCGAGTTGTAAGTCTTTTACTTCTAGTACCGTAGGCCAGGGTAGTACAGTACCCTTTATCTACCCCTTTGTCACCTTTATCACCGACTGCAATAACCTTTTCTGGGACTACGACCCTTTCTAACTTCCGTCCACCTCTTCCCTTACTGTCTCATACTCTACCAACTTACCGTAGCGGCTGAGTTATTGTAGTCAAACTCATTTGAGACCCTCAACCACTGCCTGTCCCACCGGACCGCACGATGTCAGGTACCCCAGCGTTTCTCGACCTGCACTGACTCGCTGACTTGATTCATTAATTCTAATGAGTAATAAACTGGAATTTTATCGTTCTGATAAAACCTAATAGGTCCATCCAGGTTACATTAGTAGTCAAGTCAAGGCAACGAGTCAGCGAGTCAGCACAGGCTGAGAAACGCTCGGGTACTTAGTATACTCCGAAATTTTCGTCTCGAAAGAGAACTGTCTCTCGTCTTCTCTTTCAGTTTCTTCACCTTCTTCTCCTTCGACCTCTCTGAGTTTTGTATTCGTCCTAAGTTCTGTGACAGTAATCGAACTGAGAACGAGACTCAAGGTCTTTCCTTATGTGGGAACCACTGTGAAGTTAAAGTCTGTACACTCTAAGATTTGTGTCTATTGGAATGAATTGATGTGACATGAGTCTGTTGGCTGGGTACCGTTGACACTCTATCAATTACCCATGATAAGATAATGAAACGGTTGTTTCCAGGTAGATCAGTTCCGATACCAAAAAGGTCACCAGTATATACCAACACTCTCAACCTGACACTTCTTTCGACTCGTGACTTCTTAACTACGAAAACCTGACACCACAACCTCTTCTGAGAACTCTCACGGAACCTGACGTTCCTCTAGGTTGGTCAGGTAAGACTTCCTCTAGTCAGGACCCACAAGAAACCTTCCTTACTACGATTTCGACTTTGAGGTCATGAAACTGGTGGATTACGCTTCTCGACTTAATAACCTTTTCTGGGACTACGACCCTCCCTAACCCCCGTCCTCCTTTGCCCTGCTGTCTCCTACTCTGCCGACCTACCGTAGTGACTGAGCTATCTGCACTCAGACTCACTTGAGGCCCTCTACCACTCCCTGTCCCTCCGGACCGCACGACGCTAAGTACCCCAGTGTTTCTCAGCCTGTGCTGACTGGTTGACTTGACTTGATTCGAGAATTTAAACACTATTAAAAATTCATCACCATATTTTGATTATACCGTAGAATCTACTCTCCAAACACCTCCTACTAAATTTTTTTTTAAGAATGGGTAGGAGACATTATAAAAGGTTAAGTTTTCCTCCGAGATAGACATCTATTTAGACTATGTTGTTACCTTCTGGTTGTAAACATAAATTACATCCCCATCTTTAATCTTTCTCCTTATTAAACGTAACCTTCGTTTTCTTCGTTTATGTAAATCACGTTTCTATGGCGTGTGTGGTCCGGGACATACTCGAAGGAATGACAAAGTAGTGGTATGATTTCATCGTCTCTTTTGTATGCTAAAAGAGGTAAAATGTCTACTTTTCTGATTCAGAGAATCTATACTCACTCTCCAATTTCTGGTTGTTGATTAGGAACCTGTTCCATCCTAGTCGAAAGTCTAGAAAGACTACTCCTTCGAGGGTCGGAAGTAGGTATCTACGGCCTCAGGGCAACAAGTATAGTGTCAACACAAATACACACGTCGCGTTTGTCGTAATGACTTCTTCGAGATGAACCTTGTTACAAACTCTAAAACTTCCTTCAAGAGTCGTTAATCCGGAGAGTGCACTTCCTCTAGATCAAGAGGGGCCCATTGACAGGGTAAGAGAGACTTCATTACGGGAGTTTGATCCTGGGGTCCGAAAGTACCAGGACCGTACGATCATTGAATATAGTGACGTCGTATACCACGGGTCACGACCTTTGCACCGGGGAGACTTAAGATCTTAATTCTAACCGTTAGGATTTACCCTAAGGCGACTTCTACAGGTACGTAAAGATTAAGGACGTCACTCCCCGTTCTTAGAAGACCGTAGACGAGGTCCTTTAGGCACGTGCGTAAAGTAGACCTCTCGGACTACCTAAAAGAGTGGAGACCAGGTAGAGCGAGGAGACACCAAACAGGTATAATTAGAAGAGTGACTAAATAGAGAAGAGTAAGACTTATCGAACATACGATGACGAAGTTAATAAAAACTACCCTTTAATAAGACAACAGATTAACTGGATGGTAATTAAAATAAAAGATAATAGATTGAATGGGAGGGGGGAGTGGCTATGTGTGTGCGTGTGCAAAGTCCGGTAATAAAGAATAAAGAAAATCAAGGTCAGTTAGTGGTGAACAAAAGATTCAGGAATATTATTAGAACTTCTTGTCGTTTATGTCTCTTACATTGTAGATGTCGTTTTTTGTTTTTGTTTTTTGTGACCCTACATTTTTGAAATGTAATAGGTGAGTGAGGAATGACATCTATACTTGGACAAGGGTTCTAATAAATTCTTACTGTCTAAGAGAAAAAGACCTAAAATATTTAGGAGTGTAAAAAAAATACCGAGTTGATTTGAAAAAAGAGGGAGGGGTACAAAGAAGGGAAAAAAGGGAGAAGAAAGAGTAAGAGTAAGAAAGGGGAAATGGAAAGAGAGAGAGAAAAAGGTAAGAAATATATGTCCTCAGACTGGATGTCTTCGTTGTGAAAATAAATAAAATCTTTTGTTTCTTTCATATTTTTGTCTTTTAAATCTTTTTTTAATTAGTTACTAGAGACAAAAATGAAAATACAAAAATTAATAAAAATTTCTCTTGAAAATGACAGATGAAAGAAGTTTACGTCTCTTGAAACGGAAGAAGGACTAGGTCTACTATACTTTATTTAAATACTTAAGGATATGATCAAATTCCCTCTTTTCACGACGAAGTCAAACCCTGTGGGATTGTGAAGTACTTTCACCACTATCAATTCGAGACGGTGGTTCCCCTCACACCTCAGTCAAGAACTTCGTATCTCTCTTCCTTTTCATAACGTCCCTCTTTGACCATACTGTTTTTCTCCATATCTAACGTTGGTTGGACTTTCGCATACACTACTCGTGACTCGTCAGGACGTTTGGACCCGTCTTTCCCCTAGTCTTCACCATTTCACCCCTAGTCTCGACCCTACAAGACAATCCATGTCTAACACTCCCTCACCATCGGCTCTGTTCCTTACATCCCTTCTTCTCTAAGGGTCGTCACTACTCTACAGTTCTGACGTGAAACCTTTTACTAAGTTTGTCGTGTCTCTCCCCTGTCACATACCACTTTTCCTGTGTAAAAGTAAACCTAACCGGGTCTAAGACGAAGATCGAGGAGGGTATCCTACACGCACTGTAAACCGTTTGATTCGGAGTAGTGGTAGGGGATCCAAATAGTAGGTATTTTATACCTATTATTATGGAGTATCCTAAACAGAACCGAGTTCAAGGACCCTTCGTCTCGGACTCTCTTTCTAAGTACACGTTCTAAATAGTTCCTACGAGAGGGTAACCTCTGGACAGTCCCGTATTACCTCTTTTTTTTTTTCCTCACTCACTTCATTCCGTTTCCGGCGTCCCTAATCGAAGTAGAAGTGGAAGGGTCCATGGAGGTCTCATGTCCAGTGTGGATTCCCTACAAGAACAAATCAGTGATTCAGGGAAAACACTGGGGTACCTAACATCGGGTGGTCCGGTGAGATAGTCACCATAAGAGGTCCGTTCTTTTGACCTCACTCAACGGTAAAGGAAAAGGTCCCCTAGAAGGGTTAGGTCCCTAACTTGGGTACTGAGGTCGTGACCGTCCACCTAAAAATTATAACTCGGTGGTCCCTTCGGGGATGTGGAGTCCCTATAGGACTGGGTTTAGTTCTCACTATCCCAAACCATGAGGACACTCGATCCGGACAAACGGATCCTCCTACCACCTCAGTAACGAATCTTATACGTACAGTTCTCCCTCTTAAGAAGAAGAATTTTTCTCCTCGTCCACTTACTTAAAGTGACGCCTGTACTAATAAGTTTGGTCGTTTATTTCTTATTCGTAACGAAAGAAGGGATCATGTGAATTTGTAGTTACGTTCAAAATAAAATGACACAATTCTTTGTATTAATTGGTCGTTTAAACCTTTTGAGTCGTCACCGATGTCCTGACCTTTTGTAGTCAAAAGTAAGGTTAGGGTTTCTTTCCGTTACGGTTTCTTACGAGTTTGATGGCGTGTTAACGTGAGTAGAGTCAAGTCAAGTCAAGTCAGTGAGTCAGCACAGGCTGAGAAACGCTGGGTCACTCAGTGTCGTGCGGTCCGGAGGGACAGGTAGTGGTTGAGGACCTCAAGTGAATCTGAGTGCAGGTAGTTCAGTCACTACGGTCGGTCGGTAAAGTAGGACAGTAGGGGAAGAGGAGGACGGGGGTTAGGGAGGGTCGTAGTCTCAGAAAAGGTTACTCAGTTGAGAAACGTACTCCACCGGTTTCATGACCTCAAAGTCGAAACCGTAGTAAGGAAGGTTTCTTGTGGTTACCGACTAGAGGAGGTCTTACCTGACCAACCTAGAGGAACGTCAGGTTGCCTGAGAGTTCTCAGAAGAGGTTGTGGTGTGAAGTTTTCGTAGTTAAGAAGTCACGAGTCGGAAGAAGTCTCAGGTTGAAAGTGTAGGTATGTACTGGTGTCCTTTTTGGCATCGGAACTGATCTGCCTGGAATCAGTCGTTTCATTACAGACGAAAACTTATACGATTGATCCAACCAGTGATGAAAAGAAGGTTCCTCATTCATTATCTACAAAAAGACCTTGAGAGAACGAAAAAGGCACTAGATCGTCTACAACCGTTAAACTAGAGACCAAGGAGACGGAAAAGATTTTGGTCGAACTTGTAATCCTTCAAGTACCAAGTGCCTAACGACTCCGGACCGAACCTCTTAAAACTCGTAATGAAATAATCGTACACTCTACTCACGTACGGTTTCGGAAACTGACACACCTAGTGTTATTTGACACCTTTTAAGACTCTCTCTACCCTTATGGTCTGCTGCACTGGACGGAGAACTCTTTGGACATACGTCCAGTCCTTCGTTGTCAGTCTTGACCTGTACCTTGTTGTCTGACCAAGGTTTATCCTTTTCCTCATACAGTTCCGACATATAGCAGTGAGACGAATAAATTGAAGATACGTCTCATGCAGTACTCTTTGCGACCTGACCTTCTTTGTGTTCGACCTTAGTTCTAACGGCTCTCTTTATAGTTACTGGAGTCTATATGTCTACTATGGTGGGAATACCGTCTTTCACTTCTCCTTGATTTTTCGGAGAACAACTTTCACTTTCACCTCTCACTTTTTCGACCGAATTTCAAGTTGTAAGTCTTTTGCTTCTAGTACCGTAGACCAGGGTAGTGAGGTACCCTTTATCTACCCCTTTGTCACCTTTGTCACAGTCTGAAATGAAAAAACCCGAGGTTTAAGTGACGTCTACCACTGACGTCGGTACTTTAATTTTCTGTGAATGAGGAACCTTCTTTTCATCACTGTTTGGATCTCTCGTATAAGTTTTCGTCTCTGTAATGAAAAACTGATTCCAGGCAGATACCAAAAAGGTCATCAGTACATACCTACACTCTCAACCTGAGACTTCTTCCGACTCGTGACTTCTTAACTACGAAAACTTGACACCATGACCTCTTCTGAGAACTCTCAGGGAACCTGACGTTCCTCTAGGTTGGTCAGGTAAGATTTCCTCTAGTCGGTACCCACAAGAAACCTTCCTTACTACGATTTCGACTTTGAGGTCATGAAACCGGTGGAGTACGTTTCTCAACTGAGTAACCTTTTTGAGACTACGACCCTCCCTAACCCCCGTCCTCCTCTTCCCCTACTGTCCTACTTTACCGACCGACCGTAGTGACTGAACTACCTGCACTCGAACTCACTTGAGGTCCTCAACCACTACCTGTCCCTCCGGACCGCACGACGCTAAGTACCCCAGCGTTTCTCAGTCTGTGCTGACTCGCTGACTTCACTTCACTTCACTTCACTTCACCAAATTTTAGGGAAGTCAAGGGGTCGTCTCTTATGACGGAAGGACCTCTATCATCGAAGAAACGACTCGTTCTACTCCTCCATCCTTACTTTTGACCCGTACAGGTCTCATTTCATCTGAGTGTTTTCTTTTTCGCTCCTTCCCGTCTAGACTCCTCCTTTCATCCCTTCTCCGATCCTCTACGACCACTACGACCTCTTTCTAAGTCTCCTTCATGGGTTTTCCTAAATTCTCAAATACACCGGTTCTGTCGACGTTTCTCTCTCCTTTGAACCCCTTGGGTTGTTTAGTAATGGTTTAACAAGTCCCTCAAGACAATACACTTTAAAGAAAGGTATTTTACAGTTATTTGGGATGTAGAAATGGCGGAAGTTCTCACTGACAACCCGTATAAATTTACACACAATTTCCTTTACCCAAGTCACACTCTGACACCCCCGGGAGAGACACGAGGGTTGTTGACAGAACTTCAGTTAATGTCAGTCCAACACGTTCTTTGGTCAAATGACACTCGTTTACGATTTATCGTCGAGCCTTTCGACAAGAGGTCCGTCAGTCTTTGTTGAGTCTTGTCTCTTCGCTGATCTTTGTCACCCCTCTCTTTCCTTTGGCGTAGACTTGAGTTAATGTAGGCGGTCGGTTAGTCAAAAGGTTCCGTAACGTATAATAAGGCTCATTTTCAATTCTGTTTTGTCTTTTACCTCTGATTAGTATTTTTCGAATTAGTACTTTTATCTCGTGTGCGTAGAGATTTGTTTCTCGGGAACCTCGGTTAGTGTTCGCGTTTTACTTCTCTATATGTCATGTCAACATTTGACCGACTTCGTAGTCCTTTTTTAAGGCTCAATTAGTCTTCCGTAAGAAGGATATGTCATTCGAGTACGGGTAATGTTAGGTGTCACGATTACTGGTAAGGAGTTTTACTGTTGTAGCATTGATTTTAGTGGTAAACAAGTTCAATTAAAGAATTTTTAGACACTAAAAGGAGGTAATGTAAATTATAAATACTTGGGATTGAGTGACTTTGAAGAGATAAAAGACCAATAATAGTAAGTAAAAGTCCTACATTTTACTTCCAGTAATTTCAACCAGAAAAGGAAAAAGAAAAAGTAAGTGGATCGTAATGTAGAAATTTTCCGTTATATTAAGGTTAGTTTACGAACCGTATATTATTGTCAAAATGGAGATAATCTTATACTACGATAACCCTTGTTTTAAGTCCAGGGCACTTGAACTAGACGATTCATGTCTATAAAGGTCGAAATTCAGTATCAATGAAAGATTATTTAGACCGATTTTTTACTTAAACAAAAAAGTCCTTTTAGGGTATAGTGATTCAGAAGATGGTATTTTCTCCTTTTCTTCCAAGCCTTCTTTGACTTTTGGTGACCGTTCCTTTCTTACTTCAACCGTCTGTCCGATTACCGTGGGACCCATGTTACAAGGTCTAAGAAGGAAGGGTAAGGACGGAAAGGGACCTTATAGGACAAACAAAGTCCTGAGGAAACCCTATCTTAGATGTATGAAGAACCTTGAGTCAGGGAAGGAGGTAAAAGACTCAAGAATCTGACACACTCACGTTAACCAAAACAAACGGTCAGTCAAAATATTACATTGTTTACGTTATAAGAAATTAAAATATTTAGAGACCTAAGATTTCTCTTTTACGTATGGGAAAGATTTACACCAATTAGAGATTTTGCACCTGATGTCTCTCTTCACCGACGAAATGAACGTTCCAGGGCACATGAGTAAGAGTACGGTCCGGAGGGTATCGAACCGTAGTAACCTTTGTTCTGAAGATTAATTTGGGTTTTTTTTGTTTTTTCCCTCGAAATTTACAGGTGTTCTAGGATATATAACCACCTTCACAATAAGAATCTAGTGTCAAGATGTATTGTGAAGGGGTGAGGATGAAGAATATACTTAAATCTTTTGTCAAAAGAGTCTCTCTTTTAAGGTCTTTTCGTAGAGACTGTAGTAGAAACCTGGAACAGACGGGTTTCTTCCTGTCTCTCTTTCTCTCTCCTCTCCTCTCCCTTAATCTCTCTATCTGTTGTTTTGTTCTTCATCTTGAACTACACTATTCTATCACTGTTTGTATGTCCGATTGGCTTTTCGCTTTCCGAGGTGAGTCTGACGTGATTATACCTCGGCCAGAGAGTACGACCCTTTTACTCGACTTTTCTTTGGTATGACCCTTAGTTGAGGGTGGTAGTGGCATTTTTTTATTTATACTTTTTTTTTTGTTAGTTTAAATTAACGTCAAAAATCAAAGTTTAATTTACGAAACGGAAACCTCTTAAGTGTGTTCTCCCCTTTTTTCCACCCCCTATCTCCCCACACCCTTCCGTAAAGACGAAATAAAGGAAACTTAATCTCTTTTCTAATTTAGAAAAAGAAACCAACCGAGTAGTAGTATCCTCCGTCACCCACCACTCTCTTTACCCCGAACTGCATTTGGTCGGAACGTTTCTTCATGAGGTCTCCTGGTCGGGAATGAGCTGGTCAGTCAGGTAGGAGGAAGAATGAACCACCATATTTTTCTAAATATGAAGTTGGGTTCACGTTAATGTGTGATACTTGTTTTACCCCTACCCCGATAAAAATCCCGAGGGATTTTGTTTTTATTTTGTCTTTGTTTTGGGTGTTTTGTATAACCGTAAATTTTGTTATTTAACCGTTCTTTTATTACAGTAGAAAAGAAAGATCCTCGAGTACAATATTGTGTTCCTGAATAAACTCCGGTCAACTCTTTGTATGTAGTTTTCCTGGATTCCGAAAGGAACGACAGGAGTTTGTCGAAATAAAGTGTTTTCCCTCTTTCACACTTCACTCCCTCTCTTGTACCGAACCTTCTCCGTCTGTCCTGTCGTCTTTATTATCGTCTACGACTCGTTCCAATGTGTCGCTTTCTCCCCTGAGGGAACAAACCAACGATTCAGCACGGACTGAGACGCTAGGACACCTGACGTCGTGCGGTCCGAGGGACGGGAAGTGGTACAGACCTTCACCTTCTCCCACCGAGGCTCCAGTGACAGTACATCTACCTTCCGTCTAAACCACGAACTCTCCTCTACCTCTTTATCCCTAATTCTCGAAACTCTCATGAGCCGGATCTCTAAGTCACCTGTCCCTTTGAGGTCGTCGTCGGTTCCTCAACTAGCGTTTTAACTAGGGAGGGAGGTCCCTTTTCTACTCTTTCGGTCGATGCTTTCTTCCATATTTAACTTGGTGGTCTATCGTCCGGCTAATCTCGTCTTTGTATAATGAGAGCCACGTCGACTATCATAAGTGTGCAGAAATACAAGTGTCAGGAAATTTGTGTCTCGTTGAGTTATTTAAGAATAAATACACTACGGTAGTCGTCGTCGTGTCGGATCTACCAAAGAAAGAAAACAAATATCCGTCTTCCCTTCTGTTAGGTGTGCTAAAAAAAGGAAAGTATAGGCGACCACTGACGGGAACCTCGACGTCCCAATACTACCCTTACCTTCTTACGACTGTCAAAGTGGTATGCAGAAAAATAAGTGTTTCTGAAGAGTAGAACTTTGGCCAAGAAACAAAATTTAGTCCGTAGATAACTAATTGGCACTCTGGGTCGTGTCGAGTGGTCCCCGACTCCACCCCATATGTGATACCTTAATCCTGTCAATTTGTGACTTTAGCTAGGACGGAAAGAGGGCGGCGACAACGACATCGTTCGTCAAAGAGATTCGATAATTAAAATAATAATCGTGTGGACCTCCGTAACGAAGGGAGCCCCTTTTCGTTAAGTTGACACACACGATGTTCCGACCACCGCCTACTAGTTACCGTGTCGACCCTACCCTGTCCGTCACTGTGGGACAGGGGTAGAGAAACTTTACACCCCCCACTAAAAAGAGCGTTTCACCCCCTATGTCTTATTCCACAACAAAACCTAGAGAAGGGACCTGGGAAAGTCGTTTTAAACTAATGGGTTTTGAACGAAACACAAACAAGAAGTTCCTTTACATTTTTTCTCTTTAGGAGATTTACACTCAAAAATCGAGACGGTGAAGTGACACCCTGAAAGAAGTTCGACCTAACGGTGACATCGAGACCACAGTTCACCTCCTGAACCTTCTTCTCTACCCAGTGTGGCTCTAGTAGTTCCCAACAGTCGACCGACGAGTGTCCGATTGGGAGAAAAGTCTCGTAATGGGAGCTGGTCGCTCTCCGCCCGAGACATTTGACACACTTTTTACATACGTTAACAACTTTTATATAACCGGTTGAAAGTCTTTCGTCCGGTAAAGTAGACTTGTAGACCTATCGACCCAAAAGTAATCTTTTAATCCACGAATGTGTTGTGACTTGGAGATGCCGAACGCCACATTAATCGTCTCAGTGTCTCCCTACCAGGAAAAATCTTTTACGTGCACGAGGCCCAAGGGGTGCAGGAGTTAGTCGAGCACAGTGGACACTACAATGGACGAACCGAGGACCCTTCATCTGAACCGCCAGAGGTCAGTTCTAGTAGAGGTGCTGTTATTAAAGTTGGTAGACTCTTATACGGTTATGCTTGTTGAGGGAAGAGTCTGAGGATGTTCAGAGACAAAAAGGATGAAGAAATGAACAAGAGAAATGAAAGAGGGAGGAACGAGGAGAAAGAGAGTAAAAGGAAAAAATAGAGTTCCAGTCAGAGAGAGAGTGTAAGTATGTGTGTGTGTATGTCTCTATGTCTGTATATGTCTACATCTATATTCACATTCATATCTATATAGTATGAGGTCCCTCTTTGTTTACGAATTGTTTTCAGGTAAAATATCGTTTTTTATGTCTTTCCCCTGCACCTCATATAGGTTTGACTACGGTGACAAACTTTCCGTAGGTCTACTAACCCAACTTCAACGGACTGAATACTATACCTTTCTATAAGTAGACAAGAATATCTCGTGTGTTATGACTTAATGAACGGTCTATTTAGGGTCCTGTGTCAGATAGATAAAGGGACCAAGTACAAGACATATCGGATCCCAAAGTCCCTTTCATATCAAGTGTTACTCGTCGACCGAAACGAGTGTTTCGTAGTTATATGACTCGAGACGATCGTAGACCGTTTTGATAATTCTTCCAGTGACTGGGAACGGTAGGTTAAAGACATAGGAGGTTTCTAACTGGGAGAAAGGATAAGAAAATTGTTTACAACTGACTCGTATATGATACACGATCGAAGACAAGATCTTTGTTCGCTACCTAACCGGAAACCGTTTGGTGTGACGTCTTCTTTGGGTTCAAAACCTTACTCTACCCACACCCAAACACCGGACCAAAACGGTAAATAATTGACACAGAAAGGTAGTCCAATACAGTAGAGATACGAAAATATATGGAACCGAAAATGTTTCTAGTGGTCATTTTTACCAGTGTTATTACAGGTAGAGATCATCTCGTTCTCTTTTTCTTCGTTGACGAGGGTAAGAAACCACTGAGGTACCCCCTATAGGGTTGTAAATGATGGTTGGAACCGTAAGTCCCGGGTCTTAGTTACTTCATGAAGAACTCTTTGTGCCATTTTATACAGTATCTGTACTTTCCATATTCTCAATGTGTCAATATATGTAAGAATCTTAAAGTGTCAATTTTAAAAGTGTATATATACACAGTGTAATTTTTGACATTTACTTATTATTAACACACCTTCCTTACTCCTCATACACCTCCCTATCTACTATCACACACACGACACGATTCAACGAAGTCAACACAGGTTGAGAAACGTCGGGGTACCTGACATCGGACGGTCCGAGCAGACAGGCACCCTAAGAGGTCCGTTCTTATGACCTCACCCAACGGTACGGGAGGAAGTCCCCTAGAAGGACTGTGTCCTTAGTTTGGGAGTAGAACACTCCAGGTTTTTACGTCCGTTTCCGACGTCTCGGTAGATCCTTCGGGTCTTTGTCCAGACGTCGAACTTAAAAGATTGTTTCAAAATAGTCTTGCGTAGTAAGGAAAAGGATAGTAGACATTGGTGGAAGTACGGGGTTTACGACTCAACTCATCAACGTTATCTCTGTCAAAGTGGGTGTTTCAGGAATGAATTTCTTTATTAAACGTCTAGGGACTAGATGAAATAAGGACAGAGTATTATATACGAGTTATTTTCGAGGGTGGAAAAGACAGACTTTCTGGTCAAGGGAGTCTAGCGAACATCCATTGACTCTTGTTTAACCTGTGTAATTGAAACCGATACTTACCGATTATTACGGAATTATGCAGTGGTGAGGGTCTATTCTAGGATTTTTGAGGACAATTTTACATTCACTCTCGTGTTCCTGTGTCGATTATGTAGTTTACATCCTTAACTTGACTACTTCGGGAAGATGTCGTCCCCCTGAAAAGGACGGCTCCAACAGAAATGAAAAAGGTATGTACGGTTACCGACGAGAACTACAAATAAGGTAAAAATATTAAAGAACCTAGTCGTATGTATATAGCATTCGGGTGTATCCGACGGTCATAAGAGATATCCCCAATTTGAGAAAATCCTCTATTCTCCACCCTCATATCGGAGCATCTATTCTCGTACTATAAATCGTTGATTGTCTGGAGTGAGGAACCAGATACTGTATAACAAATGTTTATTTCTAAAAATTTGGGTCACAGGGGTCGGTTTGTTACCTCTACTTTTATTATGAGGAGAAGCCCCCAAAGGACACCTACCTATTCTTTAACGTTTCCTCCACGAATGGTGTCGATTGTAAATACCCCGTAATGATAAAGATGTGGACACAACGTTTACAGTCGTGGAGGGTCCTTATTACTAGGGACGATTTAACCCAAACAAGACCCTGGTTTTAACTTCATACACTGGAAGTTTCCCCACGAGGGACAGGGTGGAAGAGATAAGGAAGAGTCAAAGTACTTAGGACCTGAGTTTTGAGTTAAAGTCTTCTTCCACTTGTCGAAAGAAGTTCAGTGTCCACGGAGTGTACCTTTAGAGAAGGTTTAAATATTAAGTCATTGAGACGTACGATAGAATTATCAGATGTCAAGGTCATTATTTCTATCCAATTAAAACGTAATCTACTCGAAATTACATGTAAATCTTTAGTCTTTGATCGAATTCACAAGTAATCACCTTTAGAATGGATTTCACCCAGTACAGTTTCATCTGCTTTAAGTCTCTGAAACCCTTCTTTTCCCGCAAACGAAGGACACAGTAGAAGACAATAAATACTACTTAAGTCACCAACACTCAGTTTACTCAGACTATACAAAACATTACATTGTGACCATGTATGACCAAACTCTCCAGTACCCCTTCACCGAAGAGGGTACTCAAGTCATAGAAAACAGGTTGATGTCGTCTCCCACACCCCCAACCCCATCCTTCTTCGACGATACCGGAGTACTGAACTCTTACGCACGAGTCAGTGCAGGTTGAGAAACACTGGGATTCCTGATGTCGGGCGGTCCGAAGAGAGACGTGCCTTCCTGTCTTATGACCTCACCCTCTTCCGTTCTTATACTTCACCCAACGACACGTGAAGACGTCGTCTAGATGGGTTGAGTCCCTAGCTTCGAACCAGAGAATGTAGAGGACGTGACTGTCCGTCTAAAAATGGTGATCGCGGTGGACCCTTCGACTCTCGGAATAGTGGTCCCTTCAATAGAGACCGGTTATTGGAAACTGAACCGGGTCCTCCTTACTTTGGAGAAATCGTCATTAAACAAGAACGGATCTCTGCAGTACGTTTCTTGAACACGAACTTTACTCCGTCTGGACATCGACCGAAGACCTATACGATCAGTAGAACCCGCTTGACAGAGTGGAAACACTAAAACAAAGGAGTAGGTTTTTCTTTCTTTTTGTCTTTGTAAGTAACGATCCTGTTTCTTCCTACGGACATTTCATGTGATGTGTTAAAGACAGTTTATTCGAGATTTATTTACATGAGACTCCCAGGAACTTCCCATACAATTATTACATTTGTGAGTCATTTACCGTTAAAAGTGGTACTAGAAATAACAGTGACGACTAGAACTGACCGTTCCAGTTTTCAATAAAAATGTCTATAACAGTAGATATTGTGAGGTTTATCCGAGTTTTACTGTCAGACTTGAAATTTTCAATTCGGGTGTAGACGTTTATCGATATGGAAGGGACCCAGACACTGAGACGGGTCCCAATCTCCTTAAAAATACATCTTTATCTCTTCAAGACAGGTATGAACTCTTCTTTCAAAACCCCAGAACAGAGGGGGTGGTGTGTGGAAGGTAGACTATAATTGACATCATCTCTGTGAGGAGTCCGACACATGGTTCCTTTCTTAAGTGTCCGCGGTGAATGTTATTCAACGTTACGAATTCTTTTTTTTCAATCGAAGACGAATTCAAACGACCCACATGCACCCCTTAGTCTAAGTGTGAAGGTAAATTGTCAGGGTCCTTGACGTGTGGATGTCACTAAAGGGTCCCCACATTACGATGTTTACGTGGGGTTCCACAGTCCTTGTTTAACATAGCACTTCAGACAGAGAGGACTGAGGTTGAAGTTACATCCCCCAAATTACCGAAATTTTCTTTATCCTTGACTGTGATTTTACTGTGAAAAACACTTGTTCTATATAATCTATAAAAGATGTGAGGAGGGGAGTGGTCGTACTAAAAGGGGAAACTCTCCTCTCACGAGTCAGCCACAAAGATGCGCCACCGTCGTTACGTCTAAGTTTACGCCCACAAAAGGTAGTGACTATCGTTTGGACGTGTCTCTCCCCTGATCTAGGGTATCTAGAACATCCACGGAAACGGTGGAAGGAGGAGTGTCGGTGACTCAACATAAATACAGGATGTTGCGACAGGTGAAGAAGAAGTTGTTAGGTGTTACAGTCTGTCCATGTTCCTCGTAGTGGTAGGTGCTGAAAGTTCTTATTTCGAGATATAAACATGTTTGTTCTCTCAGTCTATAGTAGTAAGGGATAACGTAGAGTCAATTCCCAATTATGGAACTCTACAAGGTCGGTATCACCCTTCCGAGTTTTAGTTCTTTTCCCTTACCCAAAGGAAGAAGTGATAGGATAAAGTGAATATCCTACTTATGGTATGAAATATACACCAAAAAGGACTATTTGCATACTTTCACAATCAGAGAGTCAGTACAGACTGAACAATGGTGGGGTACCTGACATCGAGCGGTCCGAGGAGACAAGTATCTTTAGAGGTTCGTTCTTATGACCTCACCCATCGGTAAGGGAAGAGGTCACCTAAAAGGACTGGGTCCCTAACTTAGATCCGGGGGACGTGACGTCCGTCTAAGAAATAGTAAACTCGGTGGTCATACGACCCGATGTCCAAACCTTTTAGTGAAAGATGAAGACGGGGACAAATCGACACCCGTGCACGTCTTAAGGGAAGAGGATGACTCTAGAGTCCCAAGAGTAAGTAGTGTCATTTCTCTGTCCGTTAAGTTGTTGTTTTATCAAAAGGACAGAAAATGGTTGTGGTTGGCCACCCATCATCGAGATCCCTAGTGACTCAACTTACCCGAGACCACGATGTTAGACCTGAGTCGTCTTTTCGGTGGTACCAACCGTTCACGACGGGGGTACTTCTACTCTCCCTCCTCCTTCTTCGTCACTTATGGTCGCCACAATGTGGATCCCATCTGGGGACTTACTACCTGTATTTTGATATTTTAGGTTGAAATTGTAACTCTCGATGATTTCTTGAAAAGAACTTTTACTTTACAAAGGAAAGTTTGGACACTTCGGTGGATACGCACGTGCTAGTCAGTGAGTCGGTACAGACCGAATCACACTGGGACACCTGACGTCGAGCAGTACGAGGAAACAGGTACCCTACCCGAAGGGACCACCGAGTCTCCCATTTCGGAGACGGATGTCACACCCTCTGGGCCCAAACTAGGGTCCCACCCCTTCCAGGGGACCTCTTCCTTTACCGTTGGGTGAGGTCATGAGAACGGACCTTTTAGGGTACCAAACTCTTCGGACCATCCGATGTCAGGTGCCCCAACGTCTCTCAGTCTGTGCTGACTCGCTGAAGTGAAGGGAACCACCGTTTCATTCATTCTTAGACGGATGGTTACGTCCCCTTTACCCAAACTAGGGACAGGTGTTTCTAAGGACCTGGTTGACACGGGCACACGGTGTCGATGGCTCGGACGTGAGATCTCGGGGACTGGGTGTGATGGCTCGGGAACGCGACGTTGATGACCTCGGGCCACATGAGGTCTCGGACGCGAGATGTTGTTCTCTTCGGTGGTGTAACTCTTCGGTCGTGAGTCGTTACTTTTCATTTCGTGTGCGTTTTGTTCGGCTACTTCTAGGTCACGTCGCTTTTCATTATTATTATTTTAATTATGTTTCCGTGGGTACTTCAAATGGTTTTGGCATAGGATTTTGTAATCGACGATAAAATTTTGTGTATGTTGTGTTCTTAAGAGACACTTATTTTTTCAAGGAAAGTGACTTGAAGATAGAAGAACACCACCAGAAACTAGGAAAACAAAGATCCCTGTGTGTAATTTAAATCGTCCCTTGATAATACTAAATCAAGGTTCAAGACTTGAATTAAAAAAATAGTACACTAACGAACTTCCTCTTGACCCTACTGTTGACATGACCAAAAGAAACTGACACATTGGGTATTGGTGTTTGAATCATAGAATTTTATAAATAATGAAGTCAAAGACACCCAGTTCTCAGACCCGTAGCGAATCGACCCAGGAGATGAGTCCCAGAGTGTTCTAATATCTCAGTTCGTCCGTAGCCTCCGTCCCCCCACCACCACCACCCTATCCCGAACAAACCTGGACTTTAGAATAGACTCCGAACCCCAGGAGAGGTCTACATAACTAAGGACCGTCTTAAATAAAGGAACACCGACACCTTGACTTCGGGAGTCGAGGATCTACAGTGGGTTTCAAAGGACGGTGGACCGAAAGAGGTACTGTGAAACAAGACAGGTACTCTTCCTGTTATAGAGATTATAGATCCGGAAGAAAAATTTCAAAGTGGACTAATTCAATCTTTACGATACTAGTTGTATCCGTCTTATAATTTTTCGTCTCTGTAATGAAACGGTTGTTTCCAGATAGACCAGTTTCGATATCAAAAAGGTCATCAGTAGATACCTACACTCTCAACCTGATATTTCTTTCTTTTGACTCGCGGTTTCTTAACTACGAAAACTTGACACCACAACCTCTTTTGAGAACTCTTAGAAGACCTGACGTTCTTCTAGGTTGGTCAGTTAGGATTTCCTTTAGTAAGGACTTATAAGTAACCTTTCTGACTACGACTTCGACTTTAAGGTTATGTGACCGGTGGACTACACTTCTTGACTGAGTGACCCTTTCTGGGACTACTACCCTTTCTAATTTCCGTTCTCCTCTTCCCCTGCTGTCTCCTACTCTACCAACCTACCGTAGTGACTCAGGTACCTGTACTCAAACTCATTTGAGGCCATCAACCATTGTCTGTCCCTTCGGACCACACGACGTCAGATACCCCAACGTTTGTCAGTCTATACTGACTCACGGACTTGACTTGACTACGAATTTTAATCAGTTGTAGAATCCCTGAAATTAATGTATACTTTTTTAGGGAGTAGATACGGTATCTTCTATTGGATATCTGTACCCCTACTGATGGTAGTATAAATAGTCTAGGATGGGTGTGATTTTCTCTCCCATAATGTGTCCTATATATCTCTTCCCCCACCCCTGAATCTTTAGATTGGAGTAGGTTCATACACCTTCTTGTGTCTATCAACAGATGTACTTTTTTGTGTTATGATCTATATTGTAAAGTCCCTAATGGTCTTTATCTCAGAAGTTAGTTAGAATAAGTGTCTTCAGTATTTATATATATGAATTAATAAATATATAAGGTATATTACAATATCTTTGGGAACTTTTTGGAAACATCGGTTAGGTTATACAAGGATCGTTGTAAATAACAACACGATTATATGGCTTTTGTGTTTCTTTCCTTGTATAAATGGTCGATGTGTTATTCCCTATTGTTCTTATTGGATTCATATAGATGTATACTAAAAATTTTTACCTTCCTTTTGACTATAAAGTGAACATCAATTATTTGAATACGTTTTTATAAGTGTTAAGATTATTATTGTGTTTCCTCTGTCACAACGGGTAACCGAATTAGTAGAGAAAAACTTGTTACTCGTATAGGTCCAACCATACCAAATCACTTCACCCGGGAGACTTTGTGACTACGAGGTACAGCTCTTTTCTTTTTCGGTCACCTGGAATTTTTATAAATATCCACAACTGGATCTTTTACATAATCAGATGACCGAAGAAGAGGTTTATGGTATCAGGAATCTTTGGAGTCCACTTCATAATTTCCCTTTTTATTTAATGGTCCTATTTAGGAATCTCTAAAGTGACCCGTGTACCGAATGTAGTGTAGTACTCTTGGTTCGTTTGTATCTAAGGTATAACCTAGTCACTAACGACACGGCACGAATCAACTGGTCAGTACAGACTGAACAGTGTCGGGGTACCTCTGTAGGTACCTCATGTAGGTAGTCTGACTCCTTCAGTAGTAATAGGAGTAAAGTGTGAATGTAGGAACGACAAACTCCCGACTCCCATATATTTCAATGGGGTGTAAGATATTGAAAAGTTGAGGTTCTAGACTCCATACTTGACTCTATGACGTCAAGTTAATCGGTTTTTCTTATTTTTTTTCGGTATGTTTACATTTTAACGATATTAATACGTTTACCGTCTGTAAAGTTTCGGTCGAACGGAGATTCTTAGACCTATTTCAAACTCACTTCCGACAGTATGACCTTCATAAAACTCAAGTAAATGTTATTAAAAGGAAAATATAATCTGAAAACATCCTTATCATACAAAATGGTCTAAGTTTAGTCCTCTTAAATACTATTCATTTATTAGATTTAGTGTTTACTTTTCAATATAGTGTGCCATGAATCATTCGATAATAAAAATTGTCATCCTTTTTTTTTCCCCCATGACCCGTAAATTCAAAACAATATATACAAATACAATCTTATGGTACTTACAAGGGACATCGAGTTTACCCTTTCTTAGACGGATGTTCCGTCTTCTGGTCCCAAGTCAGGGACCCAACCTTTCAAGGAGACCTCTTCCCTTACCGTTAGGTAAGCTTATAAGAACGGACCTCTTAAGGTACCTGTCTCTTCGGACCACTTGATGTCAGGCACCCCAGTGTTTCTCAGTTTGTGTTGATTCGCTGATTGTGTGTGTGTGTGTGTGTGTGTGGTACTTATATAATTATTGGTATCATAGATTCCAAAGACACCAAATCCTCACACTTTTAATCTTGTACTTAAACTTTTTTTAAGATATTTGAGAATTTAATTAGTTGACCTCGGGATTAACAATTGACGTCGAAAGTCTTTGATTTAAATGTGTAAAATGTTGACCTCTACGAAAGGAAGGAATGAAGCATAATTTTTGTTTAATCTTTAAAATTCGGAGGAAGGCTAGTACTCACTAAGATATTCGATGTTATTAAATATTTCATCAAAAGACTATTTTCTGATCGAACAAAAAAACAAATAAATATCTGCCGAACTAACATAATGGTGAAGGTAGAGTTCAACATCGTTCATTGAAAGAATGACACCAGTAAAAGGGTCCCACCACCACCCCCTGACTAAGTATGTTCGTCTGAAAAATGTATACACTAATGGAGTATATACTTTTATTTATCTCATGGTGTTTGTTCACGACTTTAATTTTCCGTTTATGTCCTTGGAGTCGTCTTGTCTTTGTAGTACTTAGATTAATTAGATAGGTGTGTATGAAACCTAAATGAAGTACACGTTTTCCTGGTTTTCTTTTATTTACGGTTTACGAAAGAGGGACTTATCTCTCGATCGTACCTAAAAATAGTGGAATAAACAGAGATAGAAGGTTTAAACGTTTGTATATAATAAAGATATTAAAATTTCTGGAGTGTCTGTATTCTTTGTTCCAAGTCTCACTTATATTTACGTCGAAAGTGATGGTACGTTTCTAAGGAGGGTCGACCCGATTTAATAAAAGTAGTCTTTGTTGACAAAGTTCGGTGTATCTTGACCAGTGTAATAAACAGTTTTTAATTTTTGGAACAGTTTGAGAAGGGAAACACCGTAATATTTGTCAGTCAGCAGTTTTCACTCGACAACCGTTTTCGTTGTGTTTTCCCCCCTTTACCATATAAAGGGAGAATATGATTCACTTTCCAAAGGATATTAAAATCGTCAGTAATTCTAAATGATTACTTCTGAACTCTACCTCAGATTTTTTCCTTTATATTTCAATTCACCGAGTAAAACAAAAAACTCTCCATTTTATAATTCTCCCTTTTCTTCACAATAGAGTAGTTAGTGGTTGGTGTATTTCGACCCTTTCATTGTGTCGGGAAAGGTCGTCATCGGAGGAGACTTCTTGCGGTAACCAGATCGCTCTGAAGGAAGATTATCCACTCTTCACTAAAGTTAGAGGTATGGGTAAATTAGTGTCCCGACAAACTCGAGACTGACGGTTAATAGGACTTAATACACAGTATATCATCCAAACACTAGACCCGATATCACGTAATCCCTGGGTCGCCTCTGGTGGTACAACTAAACTGTTCCAAGAATCTCGGCCCTACTTATTTAATTGCGTTGTCTTACTAAGACTACTTGTCTTCTAACCTCGGTTCGAGGGTCTCTACCTTCTAATCACTGATTAGTCGAGATTGTGGACCAAAGGTATTGTGAGATTATTGTTGAGGAGCACGACGACATTGTTTTGTGTTGTCGGAGACGGTCCCCCCTTTTTGCACTTTCTCGGAGTTTTCAATGTCGAGCCCCACAAAATAAGTGCTGTCTTACATAAAGTGGACAAGAACTTTTTAATTCTGGTCGTCGCTAGGAGGGGGTGAGGTGGAGGAAATATTACCCTGCCTCCCGCCCCTACGCTTAAGGTTTGTTCGTCCAAGGACCCTCTTGTCTAACTTACTCTTTAAGTGACGACGATTGAAAAGTTAAGTTGAATGTAGTCGACTTCCCGTCTCCACCCCTCTCTCCCTTTTCCCTCCTCTTTCTCCTCCTGCCGATCCCTCCTTCTACCCCCTTCTTCCCAGGGTTGTCCATGATGACCACCCTCAAACCCCGTGGGATAACCCGACCGAAGGGACCACCGAGTCATCATTTCTTAGGGTCACGGTTACTTCCTTTACGCCCAAGTTAGGGACCCAGCTCTTCTAGGTGGCCTCTTTTTTTACCGTTGGGTGCTGAGGTTATAAGAACGGACCTTTTAGGGTACCTGTCTTCTCGGACCGTCCGGTGTCAAGTACCCCAACGTTTTCTCTCAGGGTGTGCTGACTTCGGTCATCTGTTGTTGTTACCCCCCCTCTCTGGGGTCCATTGTTAGGGCAGACCAGAGAATGGAAATCCAAATCCCACTTGTTTACGTTTTCAGAGGTATGGTGATGAGACCAATTAGACCTCTGTTACGGTCCGGGAATTGTAGATAGTATACTGTGGTTCTATGCTCCGTGTCCTTTCAGAGTTTACTTTCGTTCGATTCTAGAAATTTGAATGGACCGTGCAGACGGAGAGCAACCTGTACACTTCCTTACGGTAAAACCGGTTACGACAATAGTTGTGGTCTCCTCCTCCGGGAAGTTTCTGATCGCAGTAGGTGACAACCGGAGGGAAACCGGTGACCGAAGCCCTGAGCTCTCCGTCCAGTGATTAATCCTACACGGAACAATTTAGTCTTTCGGGAATTGACTCTTGTCGACCCTCATAGAGTCTACATACGACCTCAGCACACAACTATAGGTCGTCTCGGCTCCATGGTTTCTCAACGTCCTTCCCCCGGGGGAAGGTACCGGACTGTCGCCCGAGGACAGACTGTGAGTGAGTCTTCACTTGACAGGCTCCTCTGTGTGCACGACTGTTTCGTGCTCTCACGGTGCCCTTCCCCACGGTATGTATGCTGTTCCCTTGAGGTCCTCTTGACGAGGCGGCCGAGTGCAAAGTACCATTCCGCAATCGAGGACCCAACAGAGACCGGGCAGTAAATCGAACGTGGGCATGAACGACTAAGTCCCGGGTAGAGTCGCCACACCCCTGGAATCGGTTCTACCTCGGGTCACACTTCCTAAGACCCTCCAACCATGCTAGATAACCGAGGAGAGGAAAACCGGGGAGGGTTTAAAAGAGTCAAAATGTTCCGTATAATACTCGACCGTAGAGGAACATACAGAGGAGGGGAAGAAAAACCGGGGAGAACTTAGGACTTAAGGTGGGGAGGTAATCCAAAATCATCGTCGTGGAAAAAAAAAAAAAAAAAAAGAAATTTAGTCTTGGAGGACAACACTCTGTTGAGGACGTTCACCAATAGTTGGACGGACCGGTTCCACCCGTCAAAGTCCGGTTGTCAAGGGATAGTTCCCGTAATCCTACTAAGAGAATACTGACAAATTTTGAAACAATCACGTAGAGACACGATTGGGAGGAACCGTTTAGATTCTGTTATTCTTCTGGATTGACTTACTGTTGTTTCAAATTTCGATACGAACCACCACTTCTCCCCAATAAGTGTGATGTTGTGTCTCTCTCTCAAAGAAAAGGGAAAACTTCTTCGTACCAATTAAGACGACCTAAAAAAGTTTATACTAAACTACATTTTCCTCTAACTGCGAGTTTCTTTGTTAGAGAAAAGACTTTCCGCCCAACCGGAGAGAAATACCGAAGATAAGTGTCGACTAAAGATCAGTGTGGTGACGTGAAAAGTCAGGATTGAACAAACTAAGACATTGGAACGGAGATCGGTCCCCACCCTAGTAGGTAAACCTAAAGTCAAAGAAAACTTAAGTCCAATAAAGGGGTGTGTCCTGTGTACAGATACGGGGTGTAAGTCGAGTCGTCGGACACTTCTGGGTGCGAAAAACGTCACTGACTGTCTATTCGGTCGAGGTACACCAGGGTTCCCAACAAAGGTTTAAACCAGAGGGTTTCCCTTAGAGTGATTTGAGGAGGTCCGTACGAAATTATGTCTGGGTAAAAGTGTCGAGGTAAACAAGATTGTGGACTAAGGAAGGAACGGAGTCGTTTGGAGTGACTTCTGTCTTACTTTCTCTCATCGAGAAAATAGATATAAGGTGTTCTTTAGGAAAGGAAATGGAAGAAAGGTTATAAAATGTTGGGGGGTTTACTTTATCTTCGGATTTCCAATTTCCCCTCTCTGGGAAAAAAAGTTTACGTTCTTTGAATGTACTTAAGTATCGACTCTGAGAAAATTAACAAAATAAAAGGGAGAGAACTTTATGAACTCACTGATAACACTTTACTTCATTTCTAAGGAGAACTTTATCTGAAAGTTTCTCTTTAAGTCCCCCTTTTCTTCATTTAGAAGTTTCCCCAACTAACTTGAACATTAGTACTTTCGGTGTGAGACCCTGTAAACGACTTAAGGTGAACCAATTTACAAAATAGTAGACCGGGGTTTAATATTTACGGGATTTGTTATTTCGTCTTTTTTCGGTCCGTAGTAGTTACAAGTCGACTTTTTAATGATGACGGAGGTGGGTTCCCTGGACGTCTGTCAGTGTCGTCAATCGAGTCGGAACCACCCTTAACGCCCCTCGTCAAAATACACGTCTTTCGTATCCACTGTTGTACCCACAATCCTATTGTTTTGGGAGTCAGACCTCCCTCTCTCCGAAACGACAAAGGACAAGGGGGTCTCTGTGAGACTTCCAAAGACTCCCCGTACTTTTAACGTACCTACAGACGTCAATTAGACTTTTGTACAACAAAAAGATTCGTTGATGTCGGTTCTTTGCTAGAAGTCGTTTACCTTGGTTTACTATCGCATCAGAGGGATTCGGCGAAATACACGAAGCAGTAGTAGTTCAAATCTGTTGTGACTTATCTATCCTTAGAGTACCTTCTCGAACTTAGGGTTCTGTCACTGAGGACCGAGTACCTTGAAGACTCTTTCACCATCTTATATATTTTTAGAGTGAGGTTTCTTCAAGTTCATACGTTTATGTATATTGTTACACGTATAGTAAAGTCCTAAAATCAATTCCTATTCTCAGTGACATCACTATATTTATTTTAGTAAAACCAGTGTATGTTATAGTATGGTCGTTCTATTTTAGGGGGTTATTCTCTTACCTATGTACATATACATACAGCCTGAAGGAAACGACAGGTGGACTGTGATAGTTTTGTAACAATTAACCAGTATGAGGTTATATTTTATTTTTCAACTTTTTAGGAGTTAGTTAATCTAGGAATCAAAATTCTTTTCCTAACTTTGACCCCGCAATTCACCAATATCAATTCGTTTTTTCCTTAGGGTTAATAATGAGGAGAGAGGAATTTAATACGTTGTGACTTTCGTTCCCGGTCCCTCTACCACTCCTATCTTATAATAAAATGAGTTAGACGATGGTACCCTTCTTTTAGTTTGTTTACCAAATATTATTACTAGAAGTATAACCTTTCAAAGTTTTTAGTTGCCTCCACTTCTCAATTCCGGTCTTCTATAACAACTTTCATGAAAAAGGTACCCGTGACCTCGGTCTACCATAAAGTACTTTTCTCTTTCTAAGGAATCGATGTTTTTAGTCATACAACTGATATGGATTAAATATCCTTCTATGTCTCCCAGTTTACTCAATTTCACAGTCTTTTCTCTAAACGTCCAACAATACATGATATGTGTACAGTCAATAATAAAAATGTTGTCCGAAATTGATTAAAAGTCTACCCTATTTTTGAATGTTCCAGGATCTTAAGGAAAACAAATGAGGATGTAATTGGATTACCAGATGATGAGACTTGAGACACATCTAACGATTTCTTTACCTGAATGTCAATAAATAGGGTTATCTTACTGATATCACCGACTTTAAGACTTAAGTCAGATGTCAGTACGACTTGATCATTACTGATGTGGTCAATATAACACGTAAAAGGTCTAAAAAATTTTATCGTCGGAGGTTTCACCCAACGTACAGAGTCCAAACTCCCGTTTTTTTTTTTGTGACCGTATCTTCCTTCTTTTGTACTCTTGATGATAAGTAAAACTAAATAGAACAAAAACTCTTTTTATCAGTAAGAATAAATTGTTAAACGTACGAAATAGTCTTCACAATGTGTACATAATATATATAAATACGATATGTAAATGTATATGAACACGTATATATCGTGGTATATGTATATACCACCACCAAATCAACAGTTCAACACAGGCTGAGAACTCCGGGGTACTTGACAATGGGTGGTCCGAGGAGACAGGTACCTTAAAGGGTCCTTTCTTATGACCTCACCCAACGGTAAAGAAAGAGACCCTCTAGAAGGACTGGGTCTCTAGTTTGGACCCAGAGAACGTAACGTCCACCAGAGGACATAACGTCCGCCTAAGAAATAGTTGACTCGGTGTTCCCTTCGGGGAATATGTATGTATATATATATATCACATATATCGTACGACGTCAGGTACCCCAGTGTTTCTCAGTCTGTGCTGAATCACTGACTTGTTGTTGCTGTGTCACACACACACACACACACACACATATCAAGCCACACATACGAGTTCTTTACATTTTATATATCCAGAAACATATATAATATACATACATATATATATATCACTAAAGGGACCACCGAGTCTTCCATTTTCGCAGACGAATGTTACGTCCTCTGGACCCAAGCTAGGGACCCAGCCCTAACGACCTTACTAAAAACGGAACATAATAGATCCTCCTGTTCCTGACTTAAGACAAAACCGCGATTCTGGATGATGTGAGGTCTTGAAAAATGGTTTGACCTGGGAAGATTTAAGTCGAAAACCCTTGAAAGGACTACCAGGTCACCCATTTTGAGAGACGGGGGTTAAGTCCCCCGGGTTCAAGTTGTTCATTCGGGAACCCACCATTGATGACTCGGGTGTGTGAGATCTTGGGTACATGGAGTTGATGTTCGAACACAACGGTGTCGTTTCTGGGTACCGTCGGTTTAATTTAAAATTTTTCATTTAAGAGGAAAACTGTTGACAGTGGTTTTCCATCTGATTCCCGACATTTAGTCGTTCGTGACCGTCCTATTCCTGTACTTTTCACCTACCCAACTGAAAGAAACCATCCAAGTTTCGGCAAGAAGGTTAGAATATATCTTTATATGTGTTTATTCACAGTCCGTACGGTACTAGGGTTTGGTGTCGTTTGTTTAGTGTTAATGATGGTACCTACCGGGGAATTCACATGTCATCTATGACTTTATGACACCTTTACTCTGTGAAATGAGGTATGGTAGGGTTAGTTTTATTTTTGTTTTGAACAATGGTAGTGATATAAATGCATAATAAATATTTACCGTAAAAGTCACAAACACCGTGAAAAGATGGAATCATATTCCACGATATATTTACGATTGATAACAAACATAAATTTGTAACAAACATAAATTCGGAGTCTGTCTGTTTTTTACATACATGAAACCAAAGACGTTATTTCCCGTTTTTACCATGACTTTTCTTTAACGGATAAGACCCAATATTGTCGTATTTGAAATGAAGGAGTGGAACCCGAGATGAGGAACAAAAGACCGAGTTGTAATACAAGTCTCGGTTCTTAATTAAAAGACTTTATAGAAGTTTCCTATACAAAAGTTGTTGTCCTTGACTCTATTAAGAACTTTTATGGTTCAGTAGACAAGAAAACTGACTCAAAACACATGTGTCCAACTCACCGGTCTTTACCCAGATTTTTATTGGATTTTTAGGGGACTTATACCTCTAAAGTTTTCGTACGAAGAAAGAATTGTTTTTATTTACAGTCTTTCAAAACAGGGAAGTATTCAGTCTTCCCTTTAAAATTTTAATGGAAATTACTCATTTAACTCCACCCATAAATTGTTATTTAAATGACATGAACAATATATTATCATTTAAATGATACAATCATTAAACGTAAAGACTTTAGGTATAGACTTTACACCAAATTTTTACGTGAGTCACCGGTAAAAAAGAAATAAAATACCAAGTCCACCGAGGAAAACGACTAAAACGTTCAATCAAACGGACCTACACTCAGTGAATGTATATTTTATGTATGTTATGTCTTAGTATCTGACACTTCCCACTGTTTAGAGATTTTGTTTGATCAACTAGAGAGTGAAAGTTCTCCTCCTCTCATGGTAAGGGGTTTACCTTTTAGTTTATCGATCTAGGAATGTATTGTCCTTTGGATTTGTACCACATAAGTAATGTGTTTATAAACGACTCACACCTAGTGATCGGACTAAGACCGGTATATGTACCTTAACTTCTGTTACTATGCCGATAGATTTAAGAGTTTTAAGTCCTTCTATGCCTTACAAAGTTAGCAACTGTTCCTTCTACCAACTTGTTGTATAATAAGCAAGAAAAGATGCATTCATTCATAAAACGATTGTCCCGTTGAAATTTGTAGACAAAATAATTGTTCATAATATAGAGAGTCCGAACGTGTGGTCCTTTAAGTCCCCTCTACTATAGGAATTTTGATATATGCCTCATTCATAATCTCAGTCCTGACTATATTTACAGTCAATAGGTTTCGACTTACGTAGTAGTTTTGTCGTAGTAAAAGTACGAACTGGAAGGCATGGTAGTAAGATTAGTACACACACTTACGCTTTCTATTTTATCTACTGTTACTCCCTACTAAATGTCGTTTAGTGCCATTTTTTATTGTATTACCCGGAAATTTACGTTGGAACGGACTTGACATATTTATTACAATCAAGAGGAACGGACTTAAACACCATTTCTCCGTCTCCTGTCTTTACTGCTGAATTACCCTCTATATTTTTTTTTTCTCTCTCTCTCTTTCTCTCTCTATGTGAAATGACAATCTTATAGAATTCAAATTTGTGTCACAATCGTAAAAAAATTTACCCCATTTATAAATTATTGTATAAATATAATTACCTCTGAAGTATGTAAAGTATTCTACGGTAGATTTATTAAAACTGACCTTTATTGTTCTATGATATAATAATACTTAAAATTAAAACCCCCTCAAAGGAACAATTTCGTTGTTTCCTTCTTACCTTAGTATATAAACTTTACAGTACTTGTATCTTTTAACCGTCTAAACATAGCTTCGAGGAATATAAAGATGTGGAGAGGGATTTTTTATTCTTTCTTCAATAAAAAGACTTTTAAATAAACCCTTATCTGGTTTGTCCGTTCACATTTTAATCTTCAAGACTTAATAAAATTTAATTCTTTCAAAGAGTTCAACATTTTTGTTATTTCCTGTGGTTTTCGAATCTTTTATAAAATATTCTAAAGATTTCAGTAATTTTTTTTGTTAAAAAAGATAAGTGATAATCAGTGTTTTATGACATCATCTTTTCGTTCTAACTTTCTCGCGAAATTTTTTTTTCGTTGTCTTCAGAAAGTTCTTTTATTCTTTATAAATATAGAAATTACCTAAGTAACTTGACGGTATAATTAGATAAACTTCTTATTAAAGTATAAGTGAGTTGATTTAAATCTTTTTTAGAATTTTTATACATTTATATATATTTATGTGTGTGTGTGTGTATATATACATGTGTGTATCGTCTTTAAGGGGAGTATATCCTTAAAAAATTGAATTTAGAAATCGTCACGACAAAAGGTAAGGTCGTAGGTTTATTGTTTACTATTTTCAAATTAATTTTACAAAACGTTGACAAAATTTAAAAATATTCTTTCGTTTAACGTCGATGCAAGATTTAAACTATTCCTAATAATCAATTGTTTTTACTGTTTTAGAAAGAATTAAATTGAACGGAGTACCTACTTTAGAGCTTATTCTAACCGACGAATGATTACTGACGAAAAGACCATCTTTATTTGATTGGGTATGTATCAGGATCTGAACTTTTTATTTCTTTTCGTAAAAGTAAGATTTAGGGAAGATTTCTTTAGATTCTAAAGTCCGTTTTACATTATGCTAAAGAATTCAAAGTATTCTTTTGTTTTTACATTCTCGACGTGTGAAAACATATGTGACAAAATGTCACTTTTATTTGCAAAAAAAGGTGGTGAGGTGACTTTAGTCAGATAGAGTGTTAAAAATAATGTATGTCTTAACCGATACGTCTGAAAATTATAAAGATAATTATATAAATATAAGTTTCTCTGAGTAAATCTATAAAAGACGAGCTACGTTGTTATAAAGAAAAAGGGTCCAACTCGGTATGTGTGTCAATCTAGAAAAAACGAAATGTGTTATCATGCAGTCAATAGGAAAAGCTGATTTTCCCTTCTGTACACTTGGTGTGTCTGTGTGTGTGTGTGTGTGTGTGTGTGTGTATGTGTATATACTGGTCAAGGAATCCTTTTGGTCTCTTTCCTTTCTTTCCTTCTTGTTTCCCCCTTTCCTTACAACCTTCTCTCTTTCCTTTTATTAGTAATCCTCTCCCTCATTGCTCGACGACACCTAAACGAAGATATTGCTGCAATTGCCAGAGTAAAGTCCGTTTTAGTCCGGTTGGTCAAGTCGTCAAAACGACAGTATTCAAGATTTTATGGTACCGACGACATGGGTCTAAAGGATGTTTCTGAAAGTCCTCGTGGTGACGAGTGTATATCCGGTACCGATAAAGATCGGAGAGACGACTAGACGAACTTCTGTGGGGAATCTAATTATGTTGATTCTTTGGGATCCCAACTCCTTAGCTTCATGACCGATTGTCGGTTTGTCTTGGTCGGATGTCCATTGACCCGTACAGTCCGAATCCACTAAATAAGAGAGGTCTCCCTTGTCTCTTATCGGTGTCTTTCCTCTGCCATCTCCTCCTAAACATTTATTCGTGCAGTAGACTTTTATCCACCCCTACTCCCTTTTCGTTCCCTCAAGTATGCCAAATTTCCAGTGGACCGGAGTCGGACTCAGTTAATAAAGAGACTGAAAGAGATCAGGACGGAAAGTCCTTATAGGAAGGGTCAGTCAATACGACAGAATGAAGTGGGGACAAGAACGTCGACCCTTCTTTGACATAAAAATAAGAAAATGTCAAAAGGTGCACTTCGGCGATACCCGTGAGGCCGAGATCGTGGCACGGAGTCGATGTCCCAGTACCTGAGAGGACCAAACGGACCCTGGGTCTTCGAAGGATTCTGGACTCTACAAGTCACGAATTTGGCCTTTACGGTACCCATTTGCTCCCGTGCAACAACTAGTGGGAGGAACGGGTGTTTAAAGAAGAGAATAGGAGTCCAGGGTAATCGGTGGGTCTATTAGAACGTTTCAGTCCTGTTCCTTCTTTTACTCAATTTCAATTTTCATATTTTACCTTCAAGTCCCTTGGGAATCTTTCGGATGCCGTAGTCATTTGAAATAAGTGATTCCCCTTTTTTAACGGATACCATATATTTAGGATGCCATTGACAATTAGGGGAGGTCTTCTTTTTTTTTTTTTACAATTTTTATTTTATTTTTTCTTACGTCGACTATTTAATGAATGGCTTTTACATTACGAGTTTCGTCAATGGTGTTACGTTAATAATGACCTGAACTAATTTGTATTTTTATTTAGACAGAAAATGAAGAGAGAGTAGGGAAATCACGTATGTTACTTTCCTTTTCGGAAAAATTTTCCATGGAGTGCCGGTTAAGAAAGGGGGGATTAAGACGTAACATTGTTTGTTTCCATTTTAGTTTTTAGTACGTCCGTCACTTCATATTCGAAAAAGGGTAATAGGAATCTTCCCACTGTTACGGTTAATTTTTGTGCAAGGGTACGTCGAGAGTCGTTTACGAAAAAAATAAGAAAAATTGAGGAACTATCACCTTACGGAATATTTCTCCTTTTTATAGTGTTTCATATTCCCGAATATTTTGTAGTTATAAAGACCTGTTAGTTAGACACACAGATGTCCTGGAACGGATTGGAGTAACTGTATTTATTACGAGGGACAAGTATTTCAGACTCTGTTTTTTACTCCTAGATTAGAGATGTTTATATACGATTGTTACAACGGAGAGAATTTCGTTGTTCTTTTCTTAACCTAATAAGTTATGTTGCACCGGTTTAATTCAATAAAGACGAAAGTCGCCTTCTGACGTCGGTGTAAAATATGCGTTCAGAGTTACACTGAAAAAGGGAGACAACTCTATGAACTGAAACTAAAATAAAAATAGTATATGCGAGACTTTACGGTTGTGGTGCGGTAAGGATGTTTTGTCCGAAAATAGGTGAAAAAATTTTCAGGCGCAAGTTCAATCTTTCATTCAGTATAGAGGTCTAGAGCAAAACATTTCCAACATGAACGGTGTCCGAATTGTGTTGCCACCCTCTGTCACACCTTCCCTAGCTATTTCATCATAATGGGAAACACTACCACTCAGAGACGTCCTGTAAGGCCGAATTGAGACGGCAGAAGCGATTGTCAGGTAGGAATGGATGACCCTCTCACACGATTTCGCGAGAAGACCTGGTACTCGGGGGGCTGATCCTACTCTTTGAGTGAAGGAAGTGGACCGAGACCTGGACGAAAGTGTTTCGACCTCGTTTAGACCTACGATCTTCTGTCTCAAAGTTTAAACTTTCTGTTTACGTCTTTGTGGGACTTCAGTCTCCCGTATCCGGGACTGTAAGACTGTCCACATACGTAGAAAGTCCCTTCAAAGTGAAACCGTCCTCCGACGGTCTCCGCCGATAAGAAGTTCGAGTTACACAGTGGACACTAAACTTTTTCCATTGTTGACACCACCGTTCCTACACTACGACGGCACCTTATTCGAAAATCCTTAACGGAGAAAATGGCCGGTTCACCTGAGCCCCTTATTATACCATTTAACACGGAGGTTTCTTTACAAATATTAAAAAGTAAACAGTGACGTTCTCATTTTAACGTTGAGACACCCATCCCCACAACGTTCCCTATTCCTCCACTGGTGTGACAAGGATAAGGACAATGATCTCTAGTAAACTACGACACGTCCGGACCTCTGGAGTCCCGAGAGACACAAAATGTTGTTGTTGTTTTTTTTATCCCTTATGGACATCAGGAAAAAAAAAAAAAAGGGAATATTCGTTTGACCATTTCTTAGGTGGACGATATGTCGTCTGAGTCCTCCGAACCCAAGTTAGGAACTCAGTCCTTCTAGGGAATCTCCTCCTTTACCGTTGGGTGAGTCATAAGAACGGACCCTTTAAGGTACCTGTCTCCTCGGACCGTCCGATACCAGGTGCCCAAACGTTTTCTCAACCTATGTTGAATCCCTGATTCGTAATTCGTGTGAATCTGAAAGTAAATTGATTTACCTGGAGTAAACGACGAGTCCGTACTATTCAGTATGTTTAAGTGAACGTCCCGGAATACTGTGTTGTGGACTGCAGTCAGGAAAAGACACAGGGATTAATAGAAAGTCCGGTGTAAAGTTGATGAGAGAGACTGTGTTTATAGTAAATGGAGAACGTAGTCGACGAGGAGAGTCGTCTAATCTAAAAAAAAAGGAGACTCGGAACTATGAGTGGGGTCAGGGATCCTATTCTGGTTCAGTGAAGAGTAAGTAGATAACATAGAAGTTTATGGACTGAGTTCTACACAGTAATAAACTGTTTGCAACTGTCTCTGGAAAGGTACCTTATGCACGTTTATTTGTTCCTGTCAAGACGTCTCTTGACATAAAAGACGGAGATTCGTTTAATTGACGTCCCCTAACTTCGGTTGAATTTATCCTGTAAAAGTCTAAGTTTGTACAATCTGAGAGAGAGATAAGATCTTCCTCTTGTGAATTTCTCTATCCAAACCTTGAAACCATATTCCTCAAGAGGGGAATTGTCATCACTGACGGGACATAAAATTATAAAATCCTGAATACATGAATGGATATAGAGTTCGCTATGAAATTATATGTTGATGATAGGTAGGTCGTGTTTGTGGTAGATCTTTAGAAACTCCGTCGGTCCACTTTTGGACCTGTTTTCTTGGGAAAGAGAAATAGTACGCCTTGTTTAAAATAAAGGCAAAACAGATTTGTGACGGACGGACCTGATGTAGACCAACAATGAAAAAGTTGATTTTCGTAGTAATTACACTAATTGATATTGTACCGACGGGTCCCAGTTGAGGAAGTCGTTGTCATTCTTGAACACTTTCGAGACTGCAGCCAAAGAGAAATGGTATGGGGTCTCTTTTAAGAATCCAGTTCGTTGGATACCGGGGAATTTCACCCTTTCCTATCACAATTTTTATGATAAAACCAAGGCATGGGTATAGTTTGGTGTTCTTAGTGTGTCTCTGACGAAAGAAGAGGTAGGACTATCTCAATAGTGAAGGATAAATAATTTAACTATAGAAAAAGATCATCGAGTCTTTAATATTATAAATGTATCTTCTATGTCAACATTGTCATTACGGCCGGGAGTGACCTGTTTTTAGATTGTCTCTTCAGTGTTTATGTGGACCAATATTACCTCTGGAGAAGTTTCTCGACCTGTTCCGTTACCGTGGGGTGAGGTCATGAGAACGGACCTTTTAGGGTACCTACCCCCTCGGACCACCCGACATCAGGTACCCCAGCGCTTCTCAGCCTGTACTGACTAACTGAAGTGAAAGTGAAAAGTGAAAGTACGTAACCTCTTTCTTTACCGTTGGGTGAGGTCATAAGAACGGACCTCTTAGGGTCCCTGACCCCTCGGACCACCCGACGGCAGATACCCCAGCGTGTCTCAGCCTGTGCTGACTTCGCTGAATCGTCGTCGTCGTCGTCGAATTTTCTCGTTTCCAAAACTTCAGTCTGTTTGTACCATGGAGAAGACGAAACTTTCGTTTATCAGTAGATTTAAGGAACCGATGTAAACATGGATTAAAGAGTCTCCCCATTTACTCTAGGTTGACACTCAAGAAATCAGGTGACGAGGGTTTATTATGTGTATTTTATTTATCTACGATAAAGTTCTTTATTTAAATACTATTACATGTTGGGTCCTTTTACCTTAATATTTTACCATCTTTTTTTAATTTACTCAACACCATCTCCCATCGGGATGGGCCGACCACCAAGTTCCCTCTGAAGTCTTTCCCATTTCACGATATAAATGAGTGTTTCTTTTCAACCCATTTATCTTACCGTCCACCGTCCCAACTCCCCTCCTCATAGTCTCCTTCTTTGACCGTCGAAGTCTTTAATGACCCTAACTGATCCTACAGGTTAAGGGTGTCTCTTATAAGATCTAGTTGAACCTGTTTGTCCTCTTTCTGATTAACTCCCACATAGTGGTTTCGAAATGATAACTAAACTTACTCCAAGAGACTTACAAGGTTCTAAATCGTCTAAAAATGTTTCGTTAGACTATTGAAACACATTTCCAACATTTAACCTTTACTGGAGTTTTGTCCCTCCGTCTTCGTGACTTTATGAAATCCTAGTTTCTTTGTTTCCGGAAAATAGTCTAGTCATTGTCTTACTTTTTATTTACTGTCTTTCCTCCTCGTGACTTTCTTCCTCTTTTATGTCCTAAATCGTTGATTAACCTAGGACTCATCCTGTCTCCCTCTTGGTTGATTCTTCTGTGTGAAGTTCAGGTCTACAGAGTGTGCTCCTGTTTTACAATCTCTCTTCTTTTATTAGTCACAACCTCTACTACAATCGAAAACCTAGTGTGTTCGATCGAACCGAGAACAATTTAAATAATGTAGCAAACTTTGAATTTTACGTTTAAAAAGATGGTAACCGGTAGACTTTTATTTTAATGACTACTATAGTTGAAGATTTATTCATATTGTAGACACTACGAATTGTACAAAGTCCCGTATAAGTCTTAACTTCTATTTCCCCAGGATAAAGAGTTTTTTATTTTCAATTTTCTTAAAATTTAAGTCTTTCGGTTAAACATCACACGAAAACATACAAGTATTAGATTTTAAGGAAATTCATTTTAGGGGATAAGATTAGGTTAAAGTCTAACGATCCCAGACTATCACATAGTTATTTTTATTTTCACAAACGTTTCTTTAGTAAATGTTTTTTTATTTATTTATTTTCTGTTTTTGTAGGTAAGATGGTAGAATTTTGTTTCGTTATACCGTAGATTTTATAAGTGTGACGTGTGTTTTGATTTTGAAACAGTGCACGTTTAAGACAAATGGTTGACAACGAGAAGTCATAAAGTACTTTCCTCCAGACATGAATTGTTCTGATCATTATACAGTTTTGTTGTAACACCCTTCACTCCCGTCATCCCTCTTGGAGTTTTGTTTGGGCGGACTAGTCTCCTCCGTAAACGAAGTACACTGTCCCTTTTAATTTAGAAGTACGGATGTATTCACAGATTCTTATTCGGGTGCAACTTCCATCGTAATTAGAGTTAGTGACAAATAAACACTCATAAATCTGTATAATGTACGTCCCATACAAAGGTAATAACAACAAAACTTACTCTGTGCGTCGTAAAGTAACACTCCTTTGGTCCCTTTATTAAAAGAGACAACGTCTTGAGACCATTGTTTCGCTTTTTTTTGATGTTTTGAGTCGAATGAAATATCGAACACACGGATCGGGACAGAAATAAAGTTCCCCCACTTCTTTCCTTTAGTTCTTGTTTGGTAAGGGAGTGTTCAATAATTATTATCTTAAAAATATTGAATAATATGTAAACTACAAATTTTTTTGAGTGTATACCTAGTAATTCTACACAGACTTTTCTTAAAGTCGTTTTTTCACCAATTGTAAGTAGTATCGGAAAGTTTTGGTTTAACTTAAGATGAAATAGACTTTTGAAAGGTTACGTTATAATGAAAAAGAATGTATATGTCAGACGTTGAATGGATCCCGTGATAAATAGTAAACCTGTTGAATTCATGTGTGTGTGTGTGTGTGTGTGTGTGTGTGTGAGTGTGAGTGTGTGGTTTTTCATTTAGTGGAACTCTGTTTATTCTTTAAGAGAGGAAACTTTGAGTTTTCACATCATTTTACTATTCATCCTTCAGAAGTGCAAAATAAGTAATTGAATACGTCTGTTCATACTACATGTGTTTGGTTTTTTTTTTTTTTTCAAGGTTGTACGATAACCAGTATTATTAGTAGAAACGAAGGAGGTAAGGTGTCTCAAACAAGTAAAAATGTTTCTGTTATATTCGACACTACCTTTCTGATCATGGGTCTCCTCGGAAGGTTAATAGGTGTGACCATCGGATCGGATAGACCCTGGGGGTTGTCCATACCCAGTCCTAAATTCCTAAGTTTTATTAACAACGTTTCCTTTACGAACTTACTTATTAAAGAGAAACCATAAGTTAAGTCTACGGTGTCACTTCGTCTCTCTTTCCTTCGTCTTTAAACCCCCAAATTTTCTATAGTTATTGTACCATTATTATTTTAAGTTCAAACAGTTAACAAAGTACCCGTATCATGTATCTACGATTTTCTCAGTAAAGTTCCATTTCAGGTCTCTAGTATGAATATCCATGGTGTCAGTTTTCTCACAATACACGGTGGACGATATTTATAAGTGTGAAGTCTTAAGACCCAGGGTGTGATGTCTGTTTTTCTGTCTTCCTTTAGATAAAGGTCTCAATTGTACTTATAAATTCCGTATAAAACATATGTCTCTAACCCCGTTCCTTACACCAGTCCTCTTATTAGTATATTGAAATCTGGGACGAGATCTAAAAACCAGTTTAGGTTCTTACATAGGTTAAATGAAAAACTCTCTATTCCAGAATATCCTTTATTTTCCTCTGGAAGGATCTCTAAAGAGAATGTTCGTCGTTTTTAATTTTACTTTCCAGTCCCTGAAGGGACCACCAGGTCACAGACTCCTACGTGGACGGTTACGTCCCTGTACTTAAGTTAAGGAGCAGGACCTTCTAGGGTGTACGACGCCCTGGTGATTCGGGTACGTTGTGTTGATACTTCGGACACACGGATCTTTAGGTCCGAAGTTGTCATTCTCTTCGGTGGTGTTACCCTTCGGTCTCATAATGATGATCTCTCATCGGGGAGGAGAGGTGTCGATCTCTTTCGGGACCGTGTCGTCGTTTCTGAGGCGTGTTAGTTTTTGTTTATTCATTTAAATAAAGTTGTTTCCTTCCAGTTTTATAATTATCGAAGACGAGACTTTGGTGGTGAAAGGGTAGAACCTCCGTCTGAATTATAATTCTCATCAGTTCTCGATCCCGAAACCTACATTTCGAGATCAGACCAACACTCAGGTTCGTAGTGGTGTCGATTCATTCACCGGAATCCTTTTTAGTGGGAAGGGATTCGGAGTCATAGATTTAAGAATTTACCTATTTGACTGTTATTGGATTACTAATACTGACAACCTCAATTCGCTCTCCTGGAGAGGTAGATCAAATCGTGTGACGGACTCAAGATAGTCAAGTCAAGTCAAGTCAGCGAGTCAACACAGCTGAGAAACGCTGGGGTACTTAACGTCGTGCGGTCCGGAGGGACAGATAGTGGTTGAGGACCTCAGGTGAGTTTGAGTGTAGGTAGCTTAGTCACTACGGTAGGTCGGTAGAGTAGGAACCAGTAGGGGAAGAGGAGGACGGGGGTTGGGGAGGGTCGTAGTCTCAGAAAAAGTTACACGGTTGAGAAGAGTACTCCACCGGTTTCATGACCTCAAAGTCGAAATCGTAGTGAGGAAGGTTTCTTGTGGGTCTTGACTAGAGGAAATCTTGCCAGCGTAGTTAAGGACCCATATTACGTGTAAACATAGTTTACACGAGTCTTTTCTCTAGAGAGGAAAGTTATACGGACAAGATCCTAGAAACTCTTTACGAGATATAACTTGTGACACGACATATAGGTTTATACCGTATGATAAGAGTAAACAACCCGTTGACAAGAGTAAACACTCACGGATAAAGTGTGACAAGAATTTATAAACTTTGTTTTGAGGACGACAAACCTCTTCTGTGTGACCGAGTCACACTGAAGTCGGATACAATTCAGAAGTAGTTCTTTTCCTCTAACTCCTTCCAAGTTAAGTAAACTTCCTGTATATGATTTAATTGGAATTTTTACGTAAGGTTATATGTCATCCATGTCTGTTTATAACAAACCTAAGGTGAATATACTCCCTGGATCTTATCAGTTTGAGTCTCAGTGTTTCATGTAAACATCTACGGTCCTCGGTCCCTCACCCCGCCCCCACCCCACTTCCCCATCTCTCCTCCTGACCCCTTAAGCACAAATTACCCCTGTCTCAGGATCAAATGCTTTCATTTTTTAGGTCCGCTACCTACTACCACTCACAACGTGTTGTTACACCTACATGAATCACGGTGACTTGACGTGTCAATTTATCTCGATTTGGACAAAATATAATACACAGAAAATGGTGTTACTTTTTTTAATAAAAAAATTTTTTCCTCCACTACTGTAAATCACCACCAAAACACTTACTAAAGACCCATGTTAGGGTTCGCGGTTCCCTTTTTTTTACGGAAAAATTTCCAGGAGACTCTCAAACAGAAACAAGTGTGGAACTCTAGGAAAAAGGTGAAAAGAGAAGGGATAGGACCCTCGATCCTTTGCCTTGAGAACTCAACCGAAGTGGACGGGACACCTCAGGATGACCCAAGACGGTCACTCTCCGTTCTCGTTCACAAACCTCCGGCTCTCTTTCCCTCAGGTCCCATAACGAAGGTGTTGAATAGAAGGGTGTGGGAGACGAAGGACGCTCAGAAGTCCAAGGACTTCACCGACACAGGTAGAGGTCGGTGTGAAGACAAGTAAGAGGAAGTTTCAAGGGTGATCTTTTGTCCGAGACCAGTTGTGTCGCGAGGAACGAACAGGGAACCGGACCCCACCGTTACCGACGGGGTGTCGACGGTAAGGGACCCACGGAGTAGTGAGGAATGACTAGGGAAATCGAGACGGATCTGGAAGTATGAATCAATGAAATAATTGATTGGACAGAGGCCGTCTTGGAAATCTCACTCGGTAGACAAAGGTTAACCCAGGGGCGGACTCTATTAATGAAATTTTTCGTACTGTTGTTTTAAAACATTTCGTTAATAGGAAGTTAATTTTTTATTTATTTAAATCTTTTTTTTTCTTATTTTTTCTCTTACTCTCACTCACCAATACAAAACCGCTAGTGTGTATATCCCTTCAGTCTCTTCAAAAGTGTCTATTTTACTGTTAATTCTGAACATCCTTGACTACCTCACTCGGTGCTTTGATGGTCTCTCTTCAAAACATGGCTATCACTTATCGTTCAAGCTCTCCCCTTCGGATAAGTCTTAGAGGTACCATCCCTTCCTCTGACCACACGGACCTTTTCTCAGTTTTCGGGATTCGTACATCCCACCGTAATGCACCCGGTCCTACTCTAGTCGGTCCATTACTTAAGATGTCTCTCTTCTATCTTACCGAATCCTTTCTTGACGTCTCCCCTTCTCCCACTCGGACACTAGTCGTCTCCCGTTTACTTTTCCTCTTTGACCCCGTTGTGTTCTCTTGACCTCCCTCACTATAGGTTTTTTAGTGGACTTTACTCATATTCTCCGCATAGTAAAAGGTTTTTCCCAATATGTAAGTGAAACCGGACTTGTTGAAATGAAAAACCTTCTTTAAAGTGTGTGTGTGTGTGTGTGCGTGTGTGCGTGCGTACGTGTGTGTGTGTGTCTGTGTCTGTCTGTCTGTCTGTCTGTCTGTCTATGTGTGTGTATGTGGGGGTGGGTGGGTGGGTATGGGTCGATCGTAAATACGTCCTCCAACTGAATGACGTGGACGACGACGACGACGATTTAGTGAAGTCAACACAGACTGAGACACGCTGCGGTATCTGCCGTCGGGTGGTCCGAGGGGTCAGGGACCCTAAGAGGTCCGTTCTTGTGACCTCACCCAACGGTAAAGGAAGGGGTTACGTACTTTCACTTTTCACTTTCACTTCAGCGAGTCTGCACAGACTGAACGTCGCTGGGGTACCTGACGTCGGACGGATGTTCCGAGGAGGGACGTACCCTAAAAGGTCCGTTCTCATGACCTCACCCCAAGGTACCGGAAGAGACATGACGTGGACTCTAAATCTGTTTAGGACAAATCTCTCACTGGACGTTTGGTCACACCAAAATGATCCGACCTTTTACCATCATTGTTGGACAGACATGTAAAAGGGGACTCTTTTCTTAGCTTTTCTTAGTATATAAACAATTAGGAGGATGTTCCTAAAGACATCACATAATTGGGAAGAGTCTCTCTCGTAGCCGAGAAGAGTTCTTTCTCCCTTAGCTTTAGATGCCTTTATGAGGTCAGTAGACTTAGATGAACAAACTGTACTTGTTCTTGTACTCGGGCATTCGTCCACCCCCGGACCCACGACGTCCCTCGTGACCCTGAGTGACATAGGTTTGACACACCAGTCGTCACGAGACGACACCAGATGTGTACACGGTGTCACGTCCTACGGGAATAGACGGTTCTCGACCCGATTTGTAGTCTATGTATATGCAGTGGGTCCACTCCGATGAGAAAAGGTCTCTCAAGTAAAGATGTACTCATGTTGAGTACTTTATTTATGTACTCCGTCCTTTGTTAAAAGTAAAATTGAAGTTGGGGTAAATTTTCAGTAAGTAGAAAATCAGATACCGTGGTTTTCCTACCTGGTTTCTCCCCATACCTAGTATCACCTTGAAAGAAAAACCTTTAAAAAAACAATACTATTTACATAGTAAAGGAGGTATGTCTGTGTAGTTATACCCGTTCACTTTAAAAGTCAATCGTATCGACGATGACACTTATCGTTATTGTCGGTCATAAGTAATTCATAAATTATACCAGATGTGTGGCACGACTCACACAATTTGTCTGAAGTAAATAAGGAGAGTTGTTGTGGCACTCCTGTCGTGACGATGGGAAATAAAGTGTTTCTCTCTTTCTTTTCAAGTCCCTCAACTACATTGAGTGAGTCCTATTCTCTGGTGGGTATTTACCGACCCGATACTTGTGACCTCCCCGAAGGGTCCACCGTGTCACCATTTTTTAGACGGACGGTTGCGTCCTCTACGCCCTCTGTGTTCAAACTAGGGACCCAACCCTTCCTGGGAACGTCATCCTTTTCGGTTGGGTGAGGTTATAAAGGAACGGACCTTTTAGAGTACCTGTCTCCTCGGACCGTTCGATGTCAGGTATTCCCAACGTTTCTCAGTCCGTGTTGACTCACTGACTCATGTATGTGTATACTCGTATCCTTCAGACTGTGACCGCCGATGTTTTATATTACACTAATAATGAACGAGCACAAATTACTACCTATAAATGGTACTTCGTATTGGAACTGTACCTAAAATAAAGGTACAAAAGGAAAGGTGTTGATGATAGTAGGGTAAAATCTCTGCTCTTTTAACTTCGTATTTCTTAACTCTATCGAACGGGACTGAGTCCGACGGTTCCTCCCTTCTCTAGACGTTAAATATGGATTCAGAAGACTGAAGTTTCTTTCGTGACATAAGGTGGCGTGTCTGTGAAGGTACGAGTTCAAATTAAATTGTGATAATAATTTGTGTCCGTCGGAAAAGTTTATAGGTACGTGCAAATATCGTGTGAATTGATGCCAGTTCAGGAACACGATTGACGATGTTAACTTACGGTTCTTCAAGGGAGATAGTTATTAGAATTTTCCTTCGATCCGTTTGTTTCGTGTTTCCAAATACTTTTTAAAGTTCAAACTAAGATAAGTTGTATTGAAAATTTTTTATAAGTCTTGTACAGTCTTCGCTCCTACACTAATACAGTTACCTCTTCTCTTAAGTGTCCCACTTCTGTAGGGACCCCTGAACAGGTTGACGTTCAAAGGCCTTACTTCGATTACGGTTGGAATTTTCTCGTCTGAAAGTTTTTCACTTTTTTCTTTTTTTTCCTATATACTTGTCTTATACCTCTTTCTGCACACCTGTTGAAATGGTTTCTGTCGACCGCTTACGTCTCCCACGAATCACGTTCGGTGTCCCAGGTTTAAGGTCCGACTCAAACGTGACATAAGACATTTACTTCTGCAAACTGGAGTTCGTGTTGTACTATGTTTTGTGACGGACCTCTGCTATTTAAAAGATGTGCTCTATTAATGGTTGTTAAGTTTGAAGATGTGTCTTTCATTTATTTCGATATCGCGTGTACTCTCACCTACACTCTAACAACCCTTGTGGATAGACCCGAGGGGGGCAGCCGTACAAATCCGAGTGTTGCTTTTGTCCGTCTAACTAAAAGGGACTAATTCCGACGAAGTCAGACCAGACTACTCATTTATGGGTTTCGTCGGTGTACGAATCGACGGGAGGGAGACGTTAATGATGGAAAAAAAAAAAAAAAGGGGTGTGTGAAGTTTAAACGTCCAGATTTAAAGATTAAGAAGTGAACAGTCTCATTCGTTTGGATAGTCAGTGAACTAGAACATTAAGGGTGGGAGGGGTGGGAAGATTCTCCCTGTAAGTGAAGAAGTAAAAAGTAAATAAATTCATACGAATGACTTATGGATCTTTCGAGGTCCGGCCCATCCGAAACCTCTACGTTTTTATTTTATAGTAAAGTCAGAAGTTTCACGAGAAGACACGGACTCCATGTGTCTTCTCCCCCGTCAGTCCTATACGACCGGGTTACAACATTATCAGAATGTATGGCCCGCGATACACTGGTGTGTCACCTTTCGGAATTACGACGGACCACGTAGGATCGTACGGAAGGTCTCGTTCCGTAAAAATTTGGCTCCACACTCCCCTACCTTACTTGACCCTCTAACCCTAACTGTATATATGTGATGACACGTATTTTATCCATTGATTACTCTTAAACCCGAAGGGACCACCGAGTCTCCAATTTCGTAGACGGGTGTACGCCCCCTGGACCCAAGCTAGGGACCCAGTCCTTCTAGGGGACCTCTTCCTTTACCGTTGGGTGAGGTCATAAGAACGGACCTCTTAGGGTACCTACCTCCTCGGACCACCCGATATCAGGTGCCCCAGTGTTTCTATGAGATCGTGTCCCTTGAGATGAGTCACGAAACACCACTGGACTCACCTTTCCTTTAAGTTTCTTGTCCCCGTTACACGTATACATACCGACCAAGTCACACGACATGTCATCTTTGATTGTGGTGTAACGTTTCGTTGACATGGGGTCATTGTAAAAAAATTTCTTCGTACATACTTATTGATCGAGGGAAGACAGTTGTCTATAATTTTTCTAAACGTTTGTACTTTTGTTACGGTGAGAAGAGTGATTTAAAAAATTAATTTTAGAACAAATGTAAAATTTTTTGTTATTTATTTATTTGACTCTACGTTCCTTATTCGTCGATAAGAAGTCCCCCGGTGCCTCCCTTTTCTGTGAGGATCGTCTCCGACTTCTTACAGGTGTACGAATCCTTAGTCCTATTCATAGTGTCAGCAGGTCTTCCCTCAAATCCTATCCCCTTCCTAGCTCTCCCGGAGCTATCACGTGTCCCAAACTTAGACTGAACCGCTGACGTAAACGCCAAATGTTTGTTCGTATCGCCCTCTGGATTCCTCATTTACTTGTCGTTGACTTATTTTCAGTACATGTAGAGTTTCAATTAATTTTTCTATTAGATTAAAATGGAACCACTACGGTAGGTTGGAAGAGTAGGAAACGACAAAGGAAAAAAAAGACGGAAGTTAGAAAGGATCGTAGCCCCAGAAAAGCCTGAGTTACCTGCACTCAAAGTCACCTGACGCCCGCTACCATTTCCTGTCCCTTCGGACCGCACGACGTCAGTGCCCCAGTGTTTCTTGACCTGTACTGACTCGCTGACTTGTTGTTGCTTTTAAAGTAGATCACTTGACTAGATGTCAGAACTCATTGAGTTCCGTAATACTAAACAGTCTTAAATATCCATTTGAACGACTAGGAGGGGTTTTCATAGGGAAACAGAAGAGGGTCCTGACTCAGTTACAGTCGATTTCTTAGTAGTAATTTGTGGGAATCTACAATCAAGAAACTGTTTAAGGGTCGGTTCGTAAACCGACTCTGGCAGTTCACCGGTGTCAAACTTTCCCTTTCCTGCTACTCCTTCCAAACCAGAACGGGTAACATCCTTAAAATCCTTTTTGTCCAGTACAAAAACCAATTAGAAGTTTCACTTTCACTTCAGCGAGTCAGCACAGGTCAAGAAACGCTGGGGTACCTGACATCGGATGGTCCAAAGAGACAGGTACCCTAAAAGGTCCGTTCTTAGGACCTCACCCAACGGTAAAGGAAGAGGTCCCCTAGAAGGGTTGGGTCCCTAACTTGGGTCCAGAGGGAGTAACCCCCGTCTACGAAATGGTAGACTCGGTTACGAAATGGTAGACCAATTAGAATTGGGTAGGATTTGTGTGCAGATTTGACTGGTACTCCGACACTCCTGTTTAATGGAAACCATTATAATTCTTTACAGGTGAGGGACTGAGACTTAGGACCACAGGGTGGAGAGGTCTTCTTATTAGTCTCTACGTACTGGATTATGACTCTTATTCGTTACCCCCATAAATTGCTAGTCATTATTTTACCATTGTTTTATTACCTGTAGTCTATACTTACGGTGGAGATATGAGCGACAAGATACACAATACATTTCGTATAATCTAAGACCGTCTTTCAAATATACCTCGACTTTTAAATATACCTCCACACAAAATTTATCGAAAAGAATGTCCACTGGCTCCAATTGATCTGTTTATAAACCCTGAATTTTGTTAATTTTGATATCATTTGGAGGGAAATTTCTTGTAGTAGTGTTCGAATTAAAACGGGTTTCGAGAATTGTTATAATACTCCGTCTTTCCTGTTTCTAAAAGTACAGGTCGGATGGACTTGTCTGTGTCTATTACCTATCTTGAAAGATTCCTGTCCAATATTTTAACCGTCTCCACTTTATTCATAGTCACTGGTCCTTTGGTTCATAGTCCCCTGAATGAGAGTCGAAGTTACACTTCTGACCTTTTTATCTCTTACACTAAGTCAGAAAAGATGCACTTTCACACAAACGTAAACCACACACGTACAATCTTTTTTTGAAACGTTTATATTAGAAATGACACCAGTACCTTAATTATGAATTGTTATTATTACCTTGTCGTTGTCGAAATTAAACGATGAACTTACTGGTGAATATTTTACAAAGTGATAAGTAATAGATTGAACTTGAAGAGAAGTTATAATACTTTGACCATCTACTATTTCACTATAAGTTTTTAAAATAAGTGCTAAAACGTCCTTCGTTTACCGTCTCTCTCAATCTTTAAGACCATCAAGTTAGACATCGGGTTACTATCGTTATTTTAGAGTTCTTTTAAAGGTTTAAGAGGGTTTGACAATCTTATATAGGGAGGGAACTTGTCATAATATATACAGACCTACATGTTGGTGTGGGTTAAAAATTTAGTTGTCGTGCCAATAAACGTGTAGACTGAACAGAATGATAGAAGTTATGGTTTGTCATTTCTTTGGTGACAGTACGAGTCGTATTACTAAAGTCCATAACAATTTGGTTTGGAGACAAATTGAATGAAATTGAACAGTACAACCAGAGAACCTTCCCTATTAATTACGAGTAACCATAGACACAGAAAAGAAGAAACACTAGTGAGTCGGTCTAATGCAAGAGACGGAAAGAAATTCAAGTACAGTCTCTAGATCGGTTACCTCGGGTTCATCTTTACTCCGGGGGTTACGACTCGTCTTGGTTGATTCCTTTTAGAGGGTAAATATTAGGAGGGAGAAAATAGAGTCACTGAGTGGTTTATCTCTTCTGGGGTTTTCTAACCTCGGTGTTATGTCTTCCCCGGACCCTGGAACTTGTGGTGGACACTACCCGTCTCAAGTGGAGGAGGGCAGGGAAGAGGTGAAGGACGAGGGTGGTTGGATGTCGCCTGACACACTACATTCACTTTTTATTTGAGAATACTACAATTCGGTGACTTTAAACCTTCAATAAACAATATCGACAATCGGATGGGTCTGATTATATTGAGAGGTAATATTCTTCAATTATAGATGTTTCTTGATTATAGAAATCTGAGGTTTTCTCGTATGTAACATTTCTCTAAAATTAGTCGATAAATTTTAATGACTAAGACTCTTACGTAAACCCCCCTTTGGGTGTTACGACGGGAAAGTTTATTTTTGTATTAGTATTAAAAATACTAGTTAGTTTTAAGGATAGTATCTTTAGAAATCCAGAACTATCTATTTAAGTTACTTCGTGTCTGACATTATATTCTGACCATAGTCTATAGGCCCTGTGTGATTATTCGTTTCATATTTACCTGTTTAGATTAAATTCAATTGGGACGACTCAGTAAGCTCTATAGATAGATGGGTTTTACTTGTATTAGGTAATCGTAGTTTTATTGTTTCAGAGGGGTGGGGGTTGTTTATGTCTTCCCAGATCAAGACGAGTACTGAAAATAGTCGTACTGTACACCGATTATAAGGAAATAGTTTGTCATACCCATAACAAAACACGAGTTTATTAATAGTCAATTACTTCGAAATTTTTTCTCAGAGATGTAGGTCTAACTTAATAAGAAAGATACCACGAATGGGAGTATAAGGATTTATGAATTTTACAAGGGTATCATTTACTCCAGTCGAACACATTCGAGTCTTCGTTATACTATAAAATCGGAGTTTCGTATTATCCTTCTTATAATCTCGTATAAGTAAGTTAATTTTTTTACCTCATTTTATAAGGTATACACCGATGTATAGATCATTTCTATGTAGTATCTTTATGTATACTGGAGATTCACTGAATATTATTTTAAATTTCAGGGTTGTTAAGGTAGACTACCTTCTCTTTTTTTTAAGTCTCAGACTCTCGACTTCACAGAGTGGACCTCGGTGTGTCCTTAGATGGGGACCTACCTCTTTCTGTAGAAGGTCTAGAGTAAAACCACCGACGACCAGGGGTACGGAAAAATAAGGGTAGGACTGGGAAAGTGATGACTCTACTCTCTCCAAGAATAGAATTCGAGTTTATAAACGGTCCATCATACGTCTCAGAAGATCTCGAAGGGTCCATCACGTCATCATTTCTTAAGTGGACGGTTACGTTCTCTGTACCCAAGTTAAGGACCCAACTCTTCTAAGAGACCTCATCTTTTACCGTTGGGTGAGGTCATAAGAGCGGACCCTTTAAGGTACCTGTCTCCTCGGACCGTCCGACGTCTCGACCTGTGTTGACTCGTACGTACGTACCGGTCAAAGATTAAACCTTTTTTCCCAAATGAAAGAGATCGTGAAAGTTACGCTAGTGTGAACATGGGATTTGTTTCCCGGGACCTACGTGTTATCGTCTCTCACGGACCTTCAAGAGTCATCCACCTTCCGATCCTATACTCGTAGGTAAATGTCTCCTAAACCCAAGGTATGGTGAGAGAGTCGAAAGAAAGGGAGGTCCAGAGGTCTCCTGAACTGATACCTCCGACACAGATGACTTTGTAAGTTTTGTCGAAACAAAACAAAAGAATATCTATGTCATTTTATTAGGTCTCCGTTTTCTGAACGACCCTCCGTTGTCACTACCCTTACTTACTTTGTCTGTTTAGAAGGGACACTACGACCTCAACCTCTATATGAGTCCTCGTATCGGATACCAATGGTATTAGTCTTTAGGGGTACTTTTTCGACTAAATTTTCTTGAAGGTTCAACGACCACTTTCACGGTTTTGGGTTATGTCACCGTACATTGTCTACCTTCTTTTTTTCGGGTCTTTCAAGTGTTTACTGACTAGAAAATAAAGAGGTAAAATACTAGGAGTTCTAAAGAGAAAGGTCTTAAAGAAAAAAGAAAAGAAAACAAATTCAGTACGTGTCAAGGTCATTGGAAAGTGACGTTGACTCTCCACTTACATAAGTATAACTGTTCCCGTTGTTCTTTCAAATTAAACCAGTCAAATCAAGTCAAATCAGTGAATCAATACAGCACAGGTTGATAAACACTGGGGTACCTGACTTCGTGTGGTCGGAAGGAACGATTCAGTGAAGTCAACGCCGGCTGAGACGTTAGGGTATCTACCGTCGGGTGGTCCGAGGGAGCAGGGACCCTAGGAGATCCGTTCTTATGACCTCACGCAACGGTAAAGGAAGAGGTTACGTCCTTTCACTTTGTACTTTCACTTTAACGAGTCAGTACAGGCTGAGGATAACTGGGGTGCCTGACGTTGGATGGCCCGAGGAGACAGGTACCCTAAACGGTCTGTTCTCATGACCTCACCCAACGGTAACTGAAGAGCTAGTGGTTGAGGGCCTCGGACGAGTTTGAGTACAGGTAGTTCAACCATTACGGTAGGTTGGTAGAGTAGGAGACAGTAGGGGAAGAGGAGAGAGGAAGTTAAAAAGGGTCGTAGTCCCAGGAAAGGTTACTCAGTCAAGAAGCGTAGTCCACCGGTTTTATAACCTCAAAGTCGAAGTCGTAGTCAGGAAGGTTACTTATAAGTCCTGACTAAAGGAAATCCTAACTGACCAACCTAGAGGAACGTCGGATTCCCTGAGACTTCTTAGAAGAGGTTGTGGTGTCAAGTTTTCGTAGTTAAGAAACCGTGAGTCGAAAGGAATATCAGGTTGAGAGTGTAGGTATATATTGATGACATTTTTGGTATCGGAACTGATCTGCCTGGAAACAACCGTTTCATTATAGAGACGAAAAGTTATACGATAGATCCAACCAGTATTGAAAGGAAGGTTCCTCATTTGAGAAAATTAAAGTACCGACGTTAGTGGTAGACGTCACTCTCGAGTTTTTTTATTTCAGAGAGTGACAAGGGTACCAAAGGGGTAGATAAACGGTACTCCACTACCCTGGCCTACGGTACTAGAAACAAAAGACTTACAACTCGAAATTCGGTTGAAAAAGTGAGAAGAGAAAGTGAAAGTAGTTCTCCGAGAAATCAAGAAGAAACGAAAGACGGTATTCCTACCACAGTAGATGTATAGACTCCAATAACTATAAAGAGGGCCGTTAGAACTAAGGTCGAAGATGAAGTAAGTCAGGTCGTAAAGATTACTACATGAGACGTACATTCAATTTGTTCGTCCCACTGTTATGTGTCGGAACTATATGAGGAAAGGGTTAAACCTTACTCAGTCAAGATTGACAACGAAGAACTGGAGGGATGTCTAAAGAGTCCTCCGTCGAGTCCACAAGACCATAAGGGTAAAGAACTTCTTAATACCTGTCAAACAACACTAGGTGTGTCAGTCTCTAAAACCGTATAGTTATTTCGTCTTCATCTACAAAAATACCTTGAGAGAAAGAAAAAACTATTAGGTAACCTACAACCGTACTAGAGACCAAGGAGACCGAAAAGAGTCAGGTCGAACTTGTAGACCTTAAAGTGTCAAGTATATGACCGATTCGGACCGAACCTCTTAAAACTCGTAATAAACGATCGGACACTCTACTCACGTTAACACGCCATCAAACTTGTAAAGAAACCGTAACGGCAAAGAAACCCTGTCCTTACTTTTGACTGGAAAAGGTCAGGACACTGGTGACGACTCAAAAGGTTTACACGACCGTATAGCTCACGTCGTGAAAGTGTCGTAGTAGAAAATCCTAAACTTTATCGAGTTGACCTAAAGGTAGTAGAGGTGATCGAAACAAGAATCACTATGAAGGCTTCCGGGTGAACTGCAGCGTAAGGTCCTACAGACCGAGATCCACTCACTAGTATAGTAGCACCAATAGACCCAGTACTTCTAGAAAAAACATATCAAGAAGAAAGATAAGAACGGGTTGAAAAGAATTATAGAAGTCGAAGATAATCCAGGTATGGTAAAAACAAGAAATGACACGGGTAGAAACGTACTTTACAAAGGAACGGAACCATAGAGATTAAAAGAACTTCTCAAGAGATCAGAAAGGGTAAGACAACAAAGGAGATAAAGAAACATAACTAGTGACTCCTTCCGAAAGAATAGAGAGAAACGATAAAACACCTTGAGACGTAAGTTTACCCATATAGAAAGGAAAAGAGGAACAAAAATCAAAGAGAAGAAACGAGTCGATTGGTGACTAATTTCCCAATGATATAAAACGTTTAGTTTACTCGCACGGAGAAAGAACTTCGAGGGGTGATTACGCATAAGGTTCTGTTCAGTTCCCGAAGGATAGTGTAACGTGGATTAAGTTAATTGTATGTGTGAGTCGGTCCTTATCTATTGTTACGAAATCGATAAATTTTTTAGTGTAGACAGTTGTCTGACATTATGTCGTAACCGTTCTATGTCGACTTTGGACATAAGAGGAGTGTATCAAAGTTGGGAGAAGACTTTACACGAGACGAAAGAAATACTATCTTGACCAGTACTCACAGTCTGAAAACCTTTAGTTGAAAAAAAAAAAGAAAGTTAATGTTTTTTTTTTTAATGAACGAAACAAGAAGCCGAACCCCAAGGGATGAGGTCAGGGTCTCTTTATAAAGAGTATGTCTTCATTTACCCGAAACTTCTCCATCCTTTCTGAGATAAATTTTAAGGTTTATCACGAAACCGAGTAGGTGGGTCGAGAGCGTTCTAACTGGTATACACTTTAAACTTACATCTAATGTCACAAAGTTAAATTGTTCTAATTCCACACTAATGTAACCAATAAAACATTAAAGTATCAAAGAGATAATTCCCTTCAGTCGTAAATTCTAGTCAGTGAAAATTATCGTACGATTTCACCCCCTTCTTACGAATAGTGAAATTCAATCGTCGGTACAGTGAATTTCAAATATAAAAGATTAGTCAATAAAGAATTTTATGTAGAGAGAGTATAGAAGAGATGTTATTAGATTTAATGTGTGGTCAAATGAAAGAAAGTACAGAAAAAAACGAAAGAATTCGATTTAGAGGGGTTATAAAAATCGTCCCTTATCCTGTCTTTCGTATTTTGGATTTATACATGTGTATATGTGCACAGATGTGTATATGTACTTATGATTCTGTTAAATGACTATCTTTAAAGACGAATGAGTGAAGGATTCTCTTCGTCCCACAGTACCTCAGTAAGTGTGGGACCGAGGACGACTTACGACCACAGGGTGTTCTATACTTAAATTGACTTTCTTCATTTAGTACCAGTTTGTGATCATTCTTTACGACGTATGACATTGTCAAAGAATCTGTCAGTGTCACGTATAAACGTATAATTTCAGAGAGTGTACAGGGTATCCTTCCTTTGTACAAGTTAAAAGAAAGTTGTTAACATATTATAGGTACTAAATAAACTAGTGTCTAATAAAAAAATTAAGAACCATGTAGATAATTCTATATAGTTCTGTGATCACAGGTTCCTTGTGTCAAATCTTTTCGGTTAATCTCAACTTTTACGTACCCAAAATACTACATGAAAGTTTAAAGATCGAAACTTAGAACGATCGACACACTGAAGGCTCTTCAAAGGAGTACAGAGACTGGGAGGAAAGTTTAAACGTAAGGTTGGTTATAAATAACTCGTAGACACCACAAGATCCGGGACCCCATTGATCCGTGTCATTTGTTTTGTCTGTATGGGGTGTGAGTCCCAGTCCATCTTCTATCTGTCATTCATTTATGTACATATTAATCTCACAACCATTCACGGTCTTTCCTTTTTCTCATTCACTTCCTCTATTAATAATGTCCCTTTTCGATTACATCTACCTTACCCGTCCGTTCAGGAGGACTCCTTCACTGTTAATTCAACTCCAGACTTATTCTATATTCTAGATCGATTTGTTTTACACGGTCATTTTATAAGGTCTTTCTCCTTTTCCGTTTATTTTCCAGGGTTGTGGTTGGATTTGTGCCCATTCGATGTCGGAGGACGTTACATAACCTACTCAAACTATTTGGATTCGTCATCAAAGTTATACCGACCTCGAGTCACTAACCCTCACCCGTCACCCCTACTAAGGTTTGTTATGTTGCACGTTCCCCTGTTAGGAACCGAGACGACTGGTTGTGAGGGTCCTTCCTCAGACCCGAAGGAAGATTCACGTTTCCTACGATCTCACCATAATGGTCTGAATGCAAAGATTTTTCTAGTATGTGTCCTTGATCTAGTCAATCTTCCAATAAAGAACCACTCTTTTTTAAAGTCTAAGAAGTGGACGTTTTGATTCCACAATTGAGAAGTGACTATAACATCTTTTCTCAATTTTGGACGTGTTCTCACACCGTGTCTTTTCCACGGTTTTACCGTGAAGAACGAAAGGAAAGAAAGGACTCTGTACCGTGGGTTGGGTCGTTCTCTTACGGTAGTCAGACGTGACCGGAAGAGGGAGGGTTAGAACATGTAAAGTAAGTCGAAAGACTTAATATTGGAGAACTCTGAAACACATAGAGTTTACCCAGTGTGGTACTCATAAACGTCTCTCTTTCGGAAGGGAACAGATAAAAGGGAGACGTCTTTATCTACCTGTCTCGTCGTGGTTGGAAAGGATATTAAGTCTTAAGGTAGTGACCCGTGTCACAGTGACACCGTTATGAACCCAAGTCTACCCGAACTGATAGGTTCACCTTGGCGTTCTACCCATCGTCTTTCTGGTCTTTAAGTGACTTGTGAATGTTTCGTGGAGGATCTTTAAAGACTACGACCGATAAACCTGTCAAACGGAAAATATTTCAGTCTTAGTAACGAAATTTTTGTTTATTTACCGGTAAATAACGTTCCCGTCAATTTCCTACGCTCCCCTTTGACACCTGATTTTACCTGAATTTTTATCAGGAGGGTTTACTGTAGATCCTTATAAATGTAGGGACCACTATGTATTTGTAATTTTTCACTAGTATATTTTAATCCAGTCTAAAACTCCCTGCCGTCCCCAAATACTACTTACACTGTACGTGTCCTGAATACCCATCCTCACTGTACGTGACTGTTCCAGGATAAAGAACCGAACTCACCATCAATGTCAAGTCAAGTCAGCGAGTCAGTACAGACTGAGAAACGCTAGGGCACCTGATGTCGTGTGGACCGAAGGGACACGTAGTGGTCGAGGGTCTCGAACGAGTTTGTGTACAGGTAGCTCAACCACTACGGTAAGTTGGTAGAGTAGGAGACAGCAGGGGAAGAGGAGGACTGAAGTTAGAAAGGGTCGTAATCCCAGAAACGGTTACTCAGTCAAGAAGTGTAGTCCACCGGTTTCATAACCTCAATGTTACTACGACGGAATATTATTGAAAGATTCAAGATATAAACAAAGTAAGGTAGACACAGACACAAAATAAAATCTTATTTTACCAATTGTGTACCCCTTCTTTAATTCTCGTTTATTCGTTATGTAAAATGTACCGACAATAAAGTCATTTCGTTACCGTGTTTAAAGTTTCAGTTTTTTTTTTTTTTTGCTTGTTTTACTGAAACTAAACAGGACACTATCCTTTTTTCTTATCTTTTACTCTTATTACTATTACAACACAAAAAGACGACTTAAAAGAGAGGAAAGACTAATATAGTCATGTAGTATTTACTGATTAATTTGACAATAAAGTAATGTCTCAAGTTAATTAAATATACAGTGAATCGTCGGGGGTATAGAACTATAACATTCTGTTTCGATAATTAATTTACTCGTTGTCCTTCCATAAGGACAACTATTTTGAAAATCAATCTAAATATTTTTAGAATGGAAGGTTTGGTTAACCTGTTAATTAAAATATTAAGAAAAGAATTAAAGATTCATAATTAAGATATTATGTCTACTACCCGAAATTATACTATTATTCATTAATTGTTAATGTCGGGAAACACCAGTATATTTATATTTTTATAGAGGGAGGGATTTAACGAAAAAGGTTTGGTCTGTAGTCTTCCGTTTTATGTTCAGATTTTCAGAAATGACTGACGTTTTCTAGTGAGTGGACACCTAAAAAGGTGTAAGGAAATAATAGAAACCAATAAATACATATTTGATAAAAGTATGGGAGTGATAAATTTTTAAACCATCGTCAACCCTACAAAGTATAAAATCATGAGATACTTTGTACATTTACTAATGGACCATTCATCCTTTCCTCAAGTAAGATTTACTTCCCGAAAGGGTCGGATTTAGGGTAACTGTCTCCTTACCTATCTCTTCTATCCCCTGTATATGTGTTACTTCATAATGAATCGGGATTTTTCTCACTCTGACACGGCAAACGTCTCTGTGTCTGCCTGGATCTTTGGTAGTATGTCTCACTTCATTCGGTCTTCCTCTTTTTGTGTATATACAGTTGTGTATATACACCTTAGAACTTTTTACCATGCCTACTTGCATAGACGTTTCGTCTTTGTCTCTGTGTCGACATCTCTTGTTTACACACCTATGGTTCCTCCCTTCACCTCCCTACCATACCTAACTCTCCGATCCTAATTATATATGTGTGATGATGCATATTTTGTCTATTGATTACTCTTAGATGTCAGATCGTGTCCCTGGAGATGAGTTACGAGATACCACTGGATTCACCGTTCCTTTTGGTTTTGTCTCCCCTATACATGTACATATCGACTAAATGAAACGACATGTCATCTTTGATTGTACTGTAACATTTCGTTGATATGAGGTCATTTTTTATTTATTTTATTTACTCCATGAAAAGTTTTGTTGTTGTTGTTGTTGTTGTGGAGTAAGGTAAAATAAATGAGATAGAACTTTGGTACACCATCGAAAGACAGAAGTTCCCTCCCTTCCGGAAATCTTTGGATATATGACCTCTTATCGTCCTACCTTTAGAAAGAAACATATTTCATTTACCTTCGTGTCTCCACTGATATATTCTATAAAAGAGGTGATATTGTCTAACGGTTTAATAATGTCGTCGTTACCATACACTCGGATGTTTTAACGAAATAATTGAGTCCTACGACCCTATAATACTCAGTATGGACGTACTTTTGTTTACCGTTAAATCAAGTAATTTTTTTACACCCAAAGTTTTCAACTATTATGATATCGTAAGTGTATATTTGGTGTCCAGTGGTATAAAATGGTAAAGGAGTTGAAAGGGAAGTCAAAATTTGTCAGAATTTTATGTTGGTTGTACGTTGAATTTATACTGTCTCTGTCGTTGTGTACGTTTCAGATCGGTAAACCTGATTTTTAAGAGTATCAGGTCCGTTAAAAAAGTTAATAGTAAAATAAGATCCATTCCCGAACGATTCTGGTCCACGTATTGGTCCTTTCGACAAAAAACGAGAGAGACTCTAAGAGTCGTCCACTCTCGTTGCACCGACCTTGACGAATAAACGTACAGTCCTGGGTGTTACGAAAAGCACGGTAGGCGGGAAGGGTCGTCACTCCCCGGGTTGGAGACCACTACTTTATTTACTTTCCAAGTGTACTCTTCTCAACATCAAGTTTTCGTCGAACTACATCCCCGACCCCCACCACCCTCCGTAACCCTCTAACCCTAACTGTATATATGTGATAACTAAGATATATATTTTATCTATTGATTACTCTTGGATGACACATCGTGTCCCATACGTCACGACACCATGCGTCACGAGACGTCACTGGATTCACCCCTCCTTTAGGTTTTTTTCTCCCCTATATACATTTGTACCCCGAAGGGACCACCGAGTTACCATTTCTTGGACGAACGGTTACGTCCTCTACGTCCAGACTAGGGACCCAGGTCTTCTAGGGGACCCCTTCCTTTACCGTTGGGTGAGGTCATAAGCATAGACCCTTTAAGGTGATTCTTCGGACGGACCACCCGATGTCAGACACCCCAGGGCTTTCACATCCTGTGGTGAGTCACTGATTTATCGTTGTTGTATACATTTGTATATCGATTAAGTGAAACTACATGTCGTCTTTGATTGTGTTGTGACGTTTCATTACTATAACGTCATTTTTAAGTAAAATTATTTTCTCGAACTATAAACCTCCTCGTTTTAGGTTGAGAAACACTTGGGTACTTGACATCGGGCGGTCTGAGGAGACAGATACCCTAAAGAGGTCCGTACTTATGATCTCGACTATCGGTAAGGGAAGAGGTCCTCTAGAAGGACTGGGTCCGTAACTTGAACTCAGAGGACGTAACGTCCGTCTAAGAAATGGTAGACTCGGTGGTCCTTTCATGTCCTCCTCGTCCCTGTTTACTTTTAGTTCTTTTGTAAGTCAAAAGTTTCTTACTGAAGTACCTAATTAAAGATAATATGATTGACTTTTTTTTTTTCGTGACTTTTGTAATATCTATCCTTCCTTCCTTATTTCTTTTTCAAACAAGGAATACACCACTTCTACCCTCGTGATACGATAAACCTTTCGGGCATACATTAAGTCATAAACATTCCCGGATTTCCTCTTGTTTTGTCGGAAGGGGGTATGCAGTAAAGATATTACCGGTCCGGTAATTTCTTGGTTCGGACTTCAGATGGAACTTACATCCTTATAAACACGTGCAACGGTTTCGACGCATTTCGTCCCCGGTGGTTATTTAGTAAAGTAGACTCTTTAGAATCCATACAGGTTTTGTGTACGTGTAAAAGGAGACGTCCGTGGAGGAAGTCTTAAATATTTGTCTAACAGTCGTTTCATTATTTCCGTGAACAATAAAAGTAAGGAATCGTTGATCTGTTTTGGGTGAACAGGGCAGTGAAGTAAACGGGTGATTGTTCTGTAGACTTTCAGTATTTTGATTTCACGAAACGAGATCGATATGGGTCTGTTGAGTTCTCACTGTTGCCTTCACCATTCATTTTGTGCCCCGGGTCCCTTAGTAAATCTCCTCTCCATTCTCGGATTTGGTTGTGCAAGTCCCTACGAGTCTGTAGCACAGTAAAAGGTGCGTACGACGTACCGGTGTGTACACGTCGTTTGAGGGACAGTCAAAGGGACCCGAAGGACGAAAAAACGAACTCACTCACATGAGTGTGTGTTCACTTACTGTCTCTGTCTTTATGTCCCTATAGGAATTCAACCTAACTAGACTAAAATAAAAAAACCTTCAGTAAGAGTTTACAGTCATGAATTAACCCCTTAGGAGTATCACGTATTTGAAAGAGTCGGGACACCGTAGTGAAACCTTCTTGATATAACCCGGAGACCCAGGTCAGGGTCTAAATCTCGTCGTTAAGGGTTTAGACTTTCTACGAGATTTCTAAAGGAAGTTCTTTCCCAAGTACCGTTCAGACTTTTGACGGTGGAGGGGAAAAACTTACTGGAAGTACGTGTAATCGTGTAATTTTCGAGACTCTTAAGAGTCCTCGAACTAAGAAATTAGATAAAAGAGTCATAATAAACTGGTATCTTAACCCACCCCTTCCCCTAAGAATTATAGAAAGCCTGTATCATAGAGTGTTTTGTATCAAATCTTTTAAAACGAGTCATTTCTTATTATTATGATAGTTAATATACATGATTTCTATGTATGATATAATAATATATAATAATGTACAGTGTTATCCCGTCCAGGGACTTATTCACTTAAAAACAAACAAACAAACAAAACAAAGTATCGAATATGACCAGGAGAACTGTCTCGTTTTAGATACACGTAAGATCACTTATGAATTACACCTAGGTTTTTTACCTAGGGTAATGTGTTGACTAATACAGAAATGGTGAAGTTGTCGTTATAGTCTCTTCTATATACTATTTTTGAACTGATAGTTCCACCAATACAATATTAATCCGTAAGATACCCTTTGATACTTTCTAATATTCTATTATACATACTGAAATTGTGAAAGTACCCCGTCTCAACTTTATAAATTATTTTCATCTAACATGTATAAGTCGTGAAAAATACACCAGGTGTGAGAATGCAAATAAAATATACATTATTAAGTAAACATGGATGTCCGTTTATCCGTTTATTCCAAGATTAAAGAAGGTCAAAAAGTTTGTTCCGGTAATTCCTTGACTCTTCAATTCGTTGAACGTGTTCCAGTCAGTCGATCATCATTGTTGTTACCTTTTTCTATTGTGTCTTCAACACACTAGTACTGTCTAGTTAACTCTCACTTATACTTACGAAACCCGAAGGGCTCACGACGATCACCATTTCTGGGAAGGACGGTTCCGTCCTCTGTATTCTCTACGTCCAAGTTAGGGACTCAGTCCTTCTAAGAGACCTCCTCCCTTACCGTTGGGTAAGGTCATAAAAACGGACTTCTTAGGGTACCTGTCTCCTCGGACGACCGATGGCAGGTATCCCCTCGTTCTCAGTCTGTCCTGACTTCGTTGAATCGTGTATGGGTGTTCTTTCGAAATGAGACTATTCGGTTTCTGTCTTAGTCTTCTATAAAAAGTGTCTTTTTATTCTCTAAAAATTTGATGTTATGTCTTAAAAGGAATGTTAATTTTACGGATGTTTAAGTTTACATATTAGTTCAAATGTGATCAAACACCAAATTAAAAATGTTTTAAACCAAAAAATTAATTTCTTTATAATTTTAAGAAACACAAAACTGTGTGTAAAGGATGTAAGTGTTCGGGTCTAAGTGTGGTTTAATCGTGTGGTGGTCCATTTACCCCGAAGGGACCACCCGAGTCTAACATTTCTCAGACGGATGTCACGTCCTCTGGGTCCAAGCTTAGGACCCGACCCTTTCGGGGGACCTCTTCGCTTACCGTCGGGTGAGGTCATAAGAACGGACCTTTTAGGGTACCTGTCTCTTCGGACCACCCGATGTCGTCTGCCCCAGCGTTTTTCATCTCGTGTTGATTCGCTGATCGCGCGTGTGTGTGTGTGTGTGTGTGTGTGTGTGTGCCGTCACCTCTCCGTGGTAGTCAGGAGATTAATGGACACACCACGCACTGGACGGCTATGTGATGTGTTCATATTTATAAAAGTCGGGTACCTTTTATACCGTCCAAAAATTTTTGTACAAGGTTTGCTTTAGACAGTAACCACGTTAGTGAAATTATTCCCATTAAAAGTGTATGTTTTGTTTGTGGGATAAGAAGTTGTCGATTTGTGTTCTTGTCTAGGTAGACAGTAGAAATAGTAAATCGAAGTCTAGTTAACTAATAACTGTCCGATACAGACGAGACGTATCATAGTTGTCTTTATAAGTAGAGATCATCCTTTGGTCACGAGTCAGAGTAAAAGACGTGTTTCTCTGGAACGGAACATAAAGTGGTTCGACTTTCGTCGAGGATAACTAAAGTCCAACCTGACTTAAACAATGTCAAAGATGTCGTCACCGTCTTTGAGATAAACCACTATAATAATTACATTTCCACTTTCGTATCTAAACTTTTCCACTGATAATCTTTTACGATACTTAAAGTCCGTTTAGACTATTAACACTGTAAAAAAAAAACAAACAAAACAATCTGTGAAAATGTTTAACCCATTCCCCTAATTCGTGACTAAATTAATAGATTATTTGTAGATTGTTTATGGTTTTTCTTTTGTAAAGGTTGAAGTAAGAATTTCAGTTTGACTAGGTTTAAACAGTACGATTTACTTATGTTACTGTAGTATTAATTTTAGTTATATATACACACACACACACAGGTATGTATACATATATCCAAGTAAATGACATTACAGGTCTTCTAAGTTTTCTTAATATTTGAGCTACATCAGGTTTAGTAATTTGTAACGATTCTGTTCGGTTCGGTGAGACAAATGATGGTGTGTAATAAACGGATTACCTGAAAATGTCTGTATAGATCTTTATAGGTTACCCCGAGGGGTCCGCCGTGACACCATTTTGGGCGGACGGTTTCGTCATTTGTGTCCTCTGGACTTAAGATAGGGGTTCAGCCCTTTTAGGGGACCTCTTCCTTTACCGTCGGGTGGTGTCAAAAGAACGGACCTTTATAGGTACCTATCTCCTCAGACCACCCGATGTCAGGTACCCCGACGTTTCTCAATGGGCACCTACTCTAAGTCCCTGACTCGCGTGTACGGTCTTCACGGAGTGTGTGATAAGAGTAGTACCCGACAAAAACTCTTCGAGGGAAAGTCGACTTGTGATAAATTGTCGATGTTTAACCTCTGGATCTAATTCTGGAATAGGTAAAGTTTGGACACGCGGACTATCAACTAAATTAATGGTTAAACTGTCAGTTCTGTGGAAGAGACGATGATAGAAAGTGTAACGGACGTAGAGTCAACACAGACTGACAAACGTTGGGGTACCATACTCGGATGACCCGAGTACAGGTACAGGTGCCTTAAAAGGTCCGTCTTTATGACCTCACCCAACGGTAAATGATGGGTCCCCTAGAAGACCTGGGTCCCTACGTTGAACCATAGAGAACGTGACTGTCTGCCTAAGAAATCGTGACACGGTGGACCCTTCACGTTGAAAGTACAGTGACAATGTGTTTCCAAAGGTACGTTGTTTAAAGACATGTTTAAGGATTCGTCTAGACTTAGCACACAAATACACATGGATTTTACTGACGATATTACTATAAACTTCAAGTCACTTCGACAGTCGATTCGACGATGAAGAAGTCCAAGAGTTTCACTTATTTGAAGTTTTACTTTAAAGAAGGGACGAGGTACATTTAAAGGAGCACTTCTTTATCTTTTTATCTCACCATGGATTTATTCATCTTCTTTAGTCTTGTCGAACTTTCGTACGGATCACAGAACGAAAAGGTTGCAACTAATAAAGAGGTTGTTTTTCATCGTTTACAACATGTATTCACGGAGACGGTCACCAAGTTTTAACTCGGGGTGTGTGATGTGACCGAATTGATAATCCGTAGATTTACCTCGTACGCTTTTTCGGTATCACACACGTTACGGACCTACCTGTACCGCAGATGAACCTCGACAACTTACACTTCCCTCAGTTGTCCCTAAATAACCTGAGGGTGTCTCACCTTTTGGTGTATAATGGTTTCCCAAACTCCATGTAAAAATTTCTTCTTCTTTTCTCGAACGAAAAATCGACATTTGTACATCCCAAGGTTTCCTCACGATTCTTCGACACTTTTGCCAGTAATACGTCGTCGAAGACTTCCTGACGAGGAGGTCAAAGGAGGTTAAGTAGGAGTCTTCAGTATTTACGGTTTACGACCATACGATAATACTGTATTATTCTCTACATATACTCCAAGGACCGTGTCTCGAAGTTTTGGGAACATGAAAGGACTCTCTGTCCCAACTCTCCTCACAAGAGACAATAAACATTGTTCAAGGAAAGTTGATATAAATTCAAATACAATTAGTCCACTGAAACCCTTTTAGGAATTTCTACTCCTCCGACCCACCGACCGACGGTCCTCTTGGTTAGAACCTTAGTCTTACAACCGTGAAAGTCGAGGTGAGAGTCTGGAGACCCCTATTCCCTCCCCGACCTCTGACTCAAGTTAGTGGTTACCGGGTACTCAATTAGTTAGTCAATACGGAATCAGTAAGTACAGATACGTTACTTTAGAGGTATTTTTGGGATTTGTAGTCCCAAACCTCTCAGAGGTCCACCCACTTATGAACTCCAGGATCCTCCCCCTATGTGGACCTCTTCCGTACCTTTGTACCCGGGTGTATGGATCAAGATATGTAGAGAAGGTAAACCGACTCGAACTCAACATGGGAAGTATTATTTGGTCTTTTCATTTGAGGGACTCAGGACACTCAAGACTAATTCTCAACTAGTCAGTTTTCATGTCTTCAAGGGCCTTACACGTTAACGGTAGACTTGCATAGACTTACCGATTCGAATGGATTAGTTAAAAGGACTTTTACTTTAAAATTAGCATGATATAACCGAACAAAATATTTGTATTGACACAAAGGTTGTTAACAGTACTTTGTCGAAAAAGTAGTAGATCCGAGGGTCTATTACGATTGTCTCTAAACTGTTCTAAATTCCCGGATCTAGACTATCTATCTCACGGACTACTTGATACCTGACTCCAAGCACTGTAACATGTCCTCTGTCCCTAGTTCTGGTAGGGGTACCTTTTCTTTACGTTTTCTCGTTTTACCGACAGACCCCTCCGGAATTTTTATCGACACTTTTCTTCGCTTCGCTTTTCGGTTCCTCTTTTCCTTTCTATATTCGTAGACTTACGTCTTAAGGTTTTTTATCGTTACTCTCTATTCTTTCGGAAGAAGTCGTTAGTTACGTTTCTATATCTCCTTTTATTGTCTTACCCTTTCTGATCTCTAGAGAAGTTCTTTTAGTCTGTATGGTTCCCTTGTAAAGTACGTTTCTACCCGAGCTATTTCCTGTCTTTACCATAGCTGGATTGTCTTCGTCTTCTATAATTCTTCTCCACCGTTCTTATGTGTCTTCTTGATATGTTTTTTCTGGAAGTACTGGGTCTATTAGTGCTACCACACTAGTAAGTAGATCTCGGTCTGTAGGACCTTACACTTCAGTTCACCCGGAATCTTTCGTAGTGATGTTTGTATCGATCACCCTCACTACCTTAAGGTCACCTCGATAAAGTTTAGGACTTTCTACTACGACACTTTCACGACGTGAGTTATACGGTTGTTTAAACCTTTTGAGTCGTCACCGGTGTCCTGACCTTTTGCAGTCAAAAGTAACGTTAGGGTTTCTTTCCGTTACGGTTTCTTACGAGTTTGACGGTGTGTTGACGTGAGTAGACTGTACGATCATTTCATTACGAGTTTTAAGAGGTTCGGTCCGAAATCGTTAGGCACTTGGCACTTGAAGGACTACAAGTTCGACCAAAATCTTTTCCGTCTCCTTGGTCTCTAGTTTAACGGTTGTAGGCGACCTAGTACCTTTTTCGTTCTCTCAAGGTCTTTTTGTAGATAAAGACGAAATAACTGATACGGTTTCGGAAACTGACACACCTAGTGTTATTTGACACCTTTTAAGACTTTCTCTACCCTTAGGGTCTGGTGGATTGGACGGAGAACTCTTTAGACATACGTCCAGTCCTTCGTTGTCAATCTTGACCTGTACCTTGTTGTCTGACCAAGGTTT